>JAODAL010080810.1:0-12116 GCA_025379985.1 Phyllomedusa bahiana | reverse complement strand
AAATAACCCCATCCCAAAACAGATTCCATAGCAACTAATCAGAGCTCATAGCAACCAATCAGAGCCCATAGCAACCGATCAGAGCTCATAGTAACCAATCACAGCCCATAGAAACCAATCACAGCCCATAGCGATCAATCAGAGTTCATAGCAACAAATCAGAGTCCATAGCAACCAGACCCCAAACCCAACCAATAGAGCCCTAGAAACCCAATCAGACCCCCATAGCCCCAATCGAACCATAACAAACCAATCAGACCCACAGCCACCAATCGAGCCCAACCCACCAATCAGAGCTATAGCGCCCAACGACTCATAGAACCCAATAGAGCCCATAGAAACCCGATCAGAGCTCATAGAAACCCAATCACAGCCAAAAGAAACCATCAGAGCCATAAAACCCAAATCAGATCCATAGCAACCAAATCAGACCCCCATAGAACAAAATAACCCATAGCAACAATCAGAGCTCGTAACGCCCAATAATCCCATAAAACCCAATCAGAGCCCATAGCAACCAATCAGAGCCATAGAAACCCAATCAAACCATAGAAACCCCGATCAAACCCCCACACAACCCAATCACACCCCATAGCGCCCAATAAACCCCCTAGAAACCAACCAGAGCTCAGCTTAATTGGTTGCTAGGGACTCTCATTGGTTGCTATGGGCTGTGATTAGTTGCTATGGGCAACAAGGACAGTCTTACTACTATACAGCTTTGATAAACGAGGCCCAATGCTTTCTCCCTTGTACCTGGTTCAGGTGCTGCCAAAAGGGGGCGCCACCTCTGTAACCTATGCTCCTGCCCAGCACTGTCCACATGACTCCACTGTATAGAATCACATGAGTGACTGTAAAGGGGCCCTCTGACTCCATTACAATCTTGTAGGAGCCCTCCCCATCTTCTTAGTAAATCTCTGTAATTTATTAACTGTAACAATGTAACAAGATGTAACCTTTGCCCGGAGTGAGGGGCCGCGGGGCTCTGATGGGCATTGTGCCCCGTCCTGGGGGCCGCTCTGCCCCTGTGTTATCCCCCTCAGCAGGGGTCACTGGGCTCTGATGGGCATTGTGCCCCGGGTGGGGGGCCGCTTGCCCCCAGTTTTCCACCCCCAGCAGGGGCCGCGGGGGGGTCTGTGGGAATTGTCCCCGTCCCCGGTGTCCAGTCTCCCCTCTGCCCCTGTGTTATCACCCTCAGCAGGGGTCACTGGACTGAGATGGGCATTGTGCCCCGTCCTGGTGTCCAGTCTCCCCTCTGCTCCTGTGTTACCACCCTCAGCAGGGGCCCCCGGGGGGGCTGATGGCATTGTCCCCGTCCTGGGGTCCAGTCTCCCCCCTGCCCCTGGTTTTCCACCCTCAGCGGGGCCCCCGGGGCGGGAATGGGCATTTTTGCCCCGTCCTGGGGGTTGCTCTCCCCGTGTTACCCCCCTCCAGGGGCCGCGGGGGTGCAGTGGGGGATTGGCCCCGCCTGGTGTCCTGTCTCCCCTCGGCCCCTGTTTTCCCCCCCTCAGCAGGGGCCGCAGGGCTGCAGTGGGCATTGTGCCCCGTCCTGGGGGCCGCTCTGCCCCTGTGTTACCACCCTCAGCAGGGGCCGCGGGGCTCTGATGGGCATTGTGCCCCGTCCTGGGGGCCGCTCTGCCCCGGTTTTTCCCACCCTCCGGGGGGCCGCGGGGCTGCAAGGGGGCATTGTGCCCCGCCCTGGGGCCGCTTCCCCTGTTTTACCACCCCCCAGCGGGCCGCAGGGCTCTGAGGGGGCATTGCCCCCCGCCTGGTGTCCATCTCCCCTCCCCCCCTGTGTTACCCCCTAAGCGGGGGCCGGGGGTCTGTGGCATTTGCCCCGTCCGGGGGGCCCGCTTGCCCCGTTTACCACCCTCCCAGGGCCCCACGGGGCTCTGAGGGGCCCATTGGGGCCCCGTCCTGGTGTCCAGTCTCCCCTCTGCCCCCGTGTTACCACCCTCAGCAGGGGCCGGGGGGGCTGGGGTGGGGGCTTGGGCCCCCTTGGGCGGCCGCTCTGCCCCTGTGTTACCACCCTCATCAGGGGCCACGGGGCTGCAGTGGGCATTGTGCCCCGTCCTGGTGGCCGCTCTGCCCCGTGTTACCACCCTCAGCAGGGGCCACGGGGCTCTGATGGGCATTGTGCCCCGTCCTGGTGTCCAGGCTCCCCTCTGCCCCTGTTATCCCCCTCTCAGGGGCCACGGGGCTGCAGGGGGCTTTGTCCCCGTCCGGTGGCCGCTTGCCCCCGTTTTTCCACCCCAGCAGGGCCACGGGGCTCTGATGGGCATTGTGCCCCGTCCTGGTGTCCAGTCTCCCCTCTGCCCCTGTGTTACCACCCTCAGCAGGGGCCGCGGGGCTGCAGTGGGCATTGTGCCCCATCCTGGCGGCCGCTCTGCCCCCGTGTTACCACCCTCAGCAGGGGCACATACAGTCTGATCCTATAGAAGCTGATCTATAGATTCTTACCTACCTGGAGGCGGCGCAGCTGCAGAGTCCGGGGCCGCTCTCTGTGTGGAGACCCCGTATACTTCTCACCATTTATAGGGGGCGGTCGGCGACCGATGTGGGGGCGGCGTCCGGGAAGACCTAAACCCCCGGGGAAAATACGGACGGAAAGGACGGGAATTCTCACAAAAAAGTGAAAGAAGGATAAAGTGAACGTGGACTGAAGCCAAACCTGACGGCCTCGCCCTCCGCGGAGGAGTCACTGCCGCCGGAGCTGCGGGGGTTAAATCCAGGGAGCCTCGCCTGTCGACTGACATTAGAGGAAAGGCGCCATTCCTGTCCTGTGGATACTTCTGCCATTGCTTTCCCTTAAAGGGGTGATCCCATTATGGACAGTAATGGCGAATAGATAGGATATGTCATCAGTGTCTGATAGGTGCGGATATCATCCCTGGGCCCTGCACCGACCTCAAGAACGGGCCCCTGGGTGAGAATGGAGAGGAGGTTGCACATGTGTCCGAATCAGCCTTCTGTTCTATGGCAGTTCTGAGTACGGCCGAACACAGCACTCCCCTGTACTGGGGAAATCCCTAGAACAGATGGGGAAAAAACCAGCGCTCCCCTGTACTGGGAACTCCCATAGAACAGAATGGAGAAAAAGCCTCCCCTGTACTGGGGAACTCCCTGAAAAAGAATGGAGAAACCAGCGCTCCCCTTACTGGAACTCCCAAAAAACAGAATGGAGAAACACAGCGCTCCCCTGTACTGGGGAAATCCCAAGAAAAGAAGGAGAAACGCGCCCCCCCGTACTGGAAACTCCCCTAGAACAGAATGGGGAACACAGGCTCCCCCGTACGGGAACTCCCATAAACAAATGGGGGAACCACGTCCCCCCGTACTGGGAACTTCCCCTAGAACAGAAGGGGAACACAGCGCTCCCCTTTTCGGGAACTCCCATAGAACAGAATGGAGAACACGCCCCCCGTACTGGAAAAACCCCCTAGAAAAGAATGGGGAACACAGCGCTCCCCTGTACTGGAACCCCATAACAAATGGAGAACACGGCTCCCCTGTACGGGAACTCCAAGGGAGAATGGAGAACACAGCGCCCCCCGTATGGGAAACTCCCCCTAGAACAGAATGGAGAAAACAGGCCCCCCCCCTGTACGGGAACTCCCATAGAACAGAATGGGAAACAGCGCTTCCCCCCGTCTGGGAACTCCCCTAAAACAAATGGAGAACACAGCGCTCCCCTGTATGGGAACTCCATAGAACAGAATTGGGGAACCAGCGCTCCCCCGTACTGGGAACTCCCCAAAAAACGAAAGGAAACACAGCGTCCCCCGTATAAGAACTCCCATAGAACAGAATGGGGGGAAACAGCGCTCCCCTTCTGGGAACTTTCCATAGAACAGAATGGAGAACACAGCGCTCCCTGAACTGGGGCCCCCAAGAAAAGAAAGGAGAAAACGCGCTCCCCTGTACGGGGAACTCCCTGAGCAAATGGAGGAAACCTCTCCCCTGTACGGGAACTCCCCCTAGAGGGGAAATGGAGAACACAGCGTCCCCTGTACTGGGAACTCCCATAGAACAGAAGGAGAACACAATTCTCCCCCGTATGGAACTCCCATAGAAAAGAAAGGAGAACAAGTGCTCCCCCCTTTCTAAGAACTCCCATAAACAGAATGGGGAAAAACAGCGCTCCCTGTATGGGGAATCCCATAAACAGAAGGAGAACACAGCGCCCCCTTACTGGGGAAATCCATAGAACAGAAGGAGAAAAAAAGCGCTCCCCTTCGGGAATCCAAGAACAGAAGGGAACACAGGCTCCCCGATAAGAAATCCCCTAGAGGGAATGGAGAACACAGCGCTCCCCTGTACTGGGAACACCCATAGAACAGAAGGGAAACACCCGGCCCCCTGTACTGGGAACTCCCTAGAAAAAGAAGGAGAAAACAGCGTCCCCGACTGGGAACTCCCCAAGAACAGAATGGGGAACACAAAGGCCCCCCCTGTACGGGGGAACTCCCCATAAACAGAAAGGGGGAACAAAGGCTCCCCCGTATTTGGGGAAATCCCATAGAACAGAATGGAGAACACAAACGCTCCCTGTACTAAGAACTCCCCTAGAACAGGGAAGGGGAAAACAGGTCCCCGTAGGAATCCCAGAAAAGAATGGAGAACACAGCGCTCCCCTGTACTGGGAACCCCCATAAAAAAAATGGAGAACACAGCGCTCCCCCGTACTGGGAATCCCTTACAGAATGGGAGAAACCTCTCCCCTGTACTGGGAACTCCCCATAGAGGAGAATGGGAAAACCCAAGCGCTCCCCCCGACTGGGGAACTCCCATAGAACAGAATGGAGAACACAATGCTCCCCCCTACTGGGAACTCCCATAGAACAGAATGGAGAACACAGCGCTCCCCTGTTGGGGAAATCCCCCTAGAACAGAAAGGGGAACCAGCCTCCCCGTACAGGAACTCCCATTGAACAGAAGGGAACACAGCGCTCCCCTGTACTGGGAAACCCCCCATAGAAAAGAAAGGGAACACGGCTCCCCTTACCGGGGAAATTCCAAAGAACAGAAATGGGAACACAGCGCTCCCCCTGTACCGGGGAAATCCCCAAGAGGAGAATGGAGAACACAGCGCTCCCCTGACTGGGGAAATACTATCAACAGAATGGAGAACACAGCGCTCCCCTGTACTGGGAACTCCCCTAGAACAGAATGAAGAACACAGGCTCCCCGTATGGGAACTCCAAAAACAGAAGGAAACACAGCGCTCCCCTTTTGGGAACCCCATAGAACAGAAAGGAGAACACAGCGCTCCCCTGTACTGGGGAAAAAAACCCCATTAGAAAAGAATGGGAACACAAACCCCTCCCCCGTACTGGGAACTCCCCTAGAACAGAATGGAGAAAACAGCGCTCCCCTGACTGGGAACTCCCATGAACAAATGGAGAACACAGTGCTCCCCTTTTTGGGGAAATCCAAGACAGAAAGGAGAAAACGCGCTCCCCTGTTGAAGCTCCCCTAGAAAAAGGGGAACACAGCGTCCCCTGACTGGGAACTCCCAAGAACAGAATGAAAACACAGCGCTCCCCTGTACAAAACTCCCATAGAGGGAATGGAGAAAACAGCGCTCCCCCCCGTCTGGGAACACCCATAGAACAAATGGAGAACACAGCGCTCCCCCCCTGTACTGGAACTCCCATAAAACAGAATGGAGAACACAGCGCTCCCCTGACTAAGAACCCCCATAGAACAGAATGGAGAACACAGCGCTCCCCTGTATGGGAACCCCCATAGAACAGAATGGAGAACACAGCGCTCCCTGTATGGGAAACTCCCTTTAAAACAGAATGGAGAACACAGCGCTCCCCTGTACTGGAACTCCATAGAACAGAATGGAGAAACACAGCGCTCCCCTTGTACTGAGAGCTCCATAGAACAGAATGGAGAACACAGCGCTCCCCTGTACTGGGAACTCCCATAGAACAGAATGAAGAACAACGCTCCCTTGTACTGGAACTCCCATAGAACAGAATGGAGAACACAGCGCTCCCCTGTACTGGGAACTCCCATAGAACAGAATGGAGAACACAGTGCTCCCCTGTACCGGGAACTCCCATAGAACAGAATGGAGAGTGAGGCGCATGCTCAACCTTCTCTCTATTTTGAGCTCACGTTCCTGTGGTGCTCAGAGGTGGGACCTGCCCCTATCAGCCTTTGATGGTATATAATATTCTTTCGATACGGTGGGAGCTCCCCTTTCATTGCAGTCCTGAGCTGTAATACCTGGCATGGCCTGTGGACGGGGGGCGGCCGTTTCTCTAATCTCAGACGAGCTCTTGAGGATTTTCTAGTTTCCTGGCTTGATATGAATGAAGCTTGGTCTCTATAGATAGAAAGTTCTGCAGCTTCTGAATAGACTTTGTTGTTCAGTATTTTCCGGATACTTTTTTGCTGTCAGTGAATGAAAACCAAGTAATTATTGAAGTGAGGAAGATTCCCAATGTGACCGTGTTGCCCTCCCTGCAGGGACTGCACTGCCGGGTGTGAACATGTGTATATTACTGTATTATTGTGTGGTTTGGCAACACGGTGCTGGGGAATCCCATCCTTGGGTGCTATGGTGGCTGTGGGTAGTCTGGGGCGGGGCAGCATGGGAACTCCCTATTAGCAGAGGCAAAGGTCCTCTCATTCTCCTAGTATAGTCGCCCTGTTCCTTAGCTGGCACCATATGCTTTACCTGCTTGCACCCTAGAAGTCACAGATGTCATCAATGTCACAGGTGTCACAATTCTGTTCCAGTTGTCCTCAGGTGCCCAAGTGACCAAGTCTTCAGGTAAATTAAGGTAAATAGTGGCACAGCGGTGAGAGGCGGACAGCCGGTGCCCAGACAACAGGCATCTGAGAGACAGCCCTGACCTATAGACTGCTGGCAGGACCGTGAAGGAGGTGACAGGGCAGCGGTAGTGCCAGCCAGCGCCAGAGAACTACTGGTGAGGTATTGTGACACCTGTGACATTTCTGACATCTGTGACAATAATGAAAAAAAATTCTACCAAATCCAGGAGAAAAGAATGAAAAAAATTCTATTCTACAAATTGGAGGATAATATTAAAAACAAAAATTCTTCAGAATCCAAAAAAAAAAATGACGAAAATTCTATAACTCTAGGAGAGAAAAAAATTCTACAAAATCCAGATATAATATAAATCTGGGGAAAAGAATAACAAAAAAAAAAAATCCAAAATATAATAAATAAAATTTTTTAAACGGGAATCCGGAATAAAAAGAACAAAAAAATTTTCTAGAATCAAAAAAAATTCTACCCAATCCGGGGAGCTCTAAAAGGGGTCATTTACAGGAAAGGGCGGGGAAGCTTGACCAATATCTAATTGACTTCAGGGGGAAGGGATGTTGTGGGCTGCTCTGTGACTTGTGCGGGGGAAGCAGAGTGGAACGGTGCCCCACACCTACAAGTCAATTTTAGAGTGCTGTGGTCATGCTCTGTGGCCTATGCAGAGCGCATTGAAATGCAGGGGGGGGGCTTGGGGGGGGGGGGGGGACCCATAAGCCTTTCCTTCCCCTTGACTTTTTTTTGGGGTTTTGGGAGGGAAGGGTTTTTTTTGGGGGCAAGGGGTTTTTCCTATTTTAAAATTTCCTTTTTGCAATCATGTGCGGGGGGGGAGGAGCCCAGCTGGGCCATCATCCAATTAACTTCTATTCGAAAAGTTTGTGGGCATGCTTTGTGACTTGAATATAGGTCTTTGTGGAAGAGACAAATTTGTTGACTTTTCCCTACAGACTTCTATGGGAGAGGGGGGGGGGGCATGCTCTTGCCCCCTGATAGAAAAAATTTTGGGGAAGGGGTTAGGGAATAATGGGGCCTCACCCTTTCCCTTCTTTTTGAGGTCTTGTGGTCATGTTTGTGTTTTAACATAGGTCATTGGGGGGGGGAGGACAAACTGCTAACCTATAGACTTCTATGGGAGAGTGTTGGGGGGCATGCTTGTGATTTAAACAAGGCAGTTTGGGGAGACAAAACTGTGATTTTATACCTATAGAATCAGGGGGGATTTTTTTGGGGTCATGCCTGGACTTGTCCAAGATCTGTGGGGGGAGAGTCAACCGTGACTTTTCCCTAAACCTTGGGGGGTGTTGGGGTATGCTCTAACTTGCCCAAATCTTTTGGGGGGAGAGTTAACCGTGCTTTTACCATGATTTCTTGGGAGAGTGTTGTGGCAGCCTGTGATTTAACTAGGTCGGGTTGGGAGGGGCAAACTGTGATTTTATACCTATAGACTCTAGGGAGAGTGGTGGGCCCCCTTTTTTAAACTTGGGGGGAATTTGAACATCTTCGGGGGGAGGGGAAAGCCCGAACTGGTAGGGGGAATATTACCATAGACTCATGGGAGAGTGTTGGGGGCTGCTCTGGATTTGAACAAGGTCAGGGTGGGAAACCAAAACTGTGCATTACCTATAGACTTCTAGGGAGAGTTTTGGGGGCATCTCTGTGCCCTTTGCGGGAAGGTGAGATGTGCCCGGCAGCGACCGTAAAGAGATAAAAATAAAAACGTTTCATTTCTATACTTATTTTACTCAGGCAGATGATCATCCAGGTCACGTGACCGCCCAGGAACAATATGGCGGCTTTCATTATCATCATCATCTCTCCATTATTACAGTCTCTCTGTTGCTCCGCCCCTGATCAGCTCGGGTTTATGCACAAACCTGTTCGCGGGAAAACCATCAGCAAGCAGGATAGAAGCTTTTTTTTGGAACACGTTTTTCACTGTTTGTCTATTTTGTTTTTTTCTGTCTATCCAAGTATAATGAAATCCCAGTAAAGATCCGTCAACGCAGCAGCCTCCTTACGAGGGTTTTCCCCGGGCGGGGCCGGTTACTTATTTGACCCATTTCTATGACGGTGAAGAGTCAGTTTCATAAAAAGTCAAAGCAAGAAACATAACAACACGAAATAATATACAGCGAGTCGCGGGGGAGACTGGGCCGCAGAGCTGACAATCCACAGACGCCGGGGGGGGGTTTTGGCCCCCGCGGGCGGGGGCCCCTCCGAGGGCCCGGCCCTTTTTCCTTTTTCCTCCAGTCCCAAACGTCCTGTAGGGGGGTGGGAGCCTCACAAAGTTTCGCAAGTGCCCCGGGGGGCCCCATAAAGAGCATCATTAGATTTTAAGGGTTTAAACTCTTCTGGCCGCCATTGTATCTCTCACAGGGGCCGTCACCCAGCTTTCCCAGACCCCTGAATTTTCATAAATAGATGACAACCCCCCCGAGCCAGGGGCCCCATGTTAGTTCACCACTTTCCAGACCCCGAATGTTACATGAAAAGAGGACAATCCCTGCCAGAGCCACGCGGCCATGTTGGGGTACCCAGACTTTCCCCCGAAGACATTTATAACGTTACCGTCGCTCAGTCCTCCTCGCTGGAGCTGGAGCTAGAGCCGCCCGGAACCTCGCCCAATCCCAGAGCCGATCTACAGCCAAGATGGCGGCAAAGGTTTCGTGCCCCGAGCTGTATGGGCTGTAGCCTGCCGGCCGGTCTGTGGCGTCGCATCACAGGAACCTGGAGGGAGAGCCCAGCTTAGATACCAACCAGAACAGAAACACACAGGATAGATTTAAAACACGGCTCACAGATGTATCACACAGGATAGGGTTGATACACAACCCGCAGACAGATCACACGGATAGGGTTAATACACAGCTCAGCGACGGTATCAACAGGTAGGATTAAATACACACTCAGCGACAGATCACACGGATAGGATTAATACACAACCCAGCAGCATATCACAGGATAGGATTAGATACACGGGTCAGCAGTATATCACACAGGATAGGGTTAGATACACACTCAGCAGCGGGATCACACAGGGAAAGGGTTTAAACCACGGCTCAGCAACATATTCACAAGGGTAGGATTAATCCAGGGTTTAGCAGACGGATCACACAGGGTGGATTAGATACACCTCAGAACGGTTCACACAGGATGGATTAATACACGGGTCAGCGCGGCATCACACAGATAGGGTTAGATAACAGCTAAACAAAACGGCATCACACAGGATAGGATTAGATACACGGGTCAGCAGACGGATCACACAGGGTAGGATTGATCACAGCTCAGCAACGGGGCCCACAGGATAGGATTAGAACACAACTCGCAGAAGTATCAAAAGGATAGGATTAGATACACACTCAGAATGGTATCACACGGATTTGGATAGGGGTAACCAGCTCACAGACGGTACAACAGGATAGGATTAGATACACAACTCGCAGACGGTATCACACAGGATAGGATTAATACCAGCTCAGCAGAACTATCACACAGGATAGGATTAGATCCAAAGGCTCCGCAGACGGCATCACCAGGAGGGTTAGTACACACTCGCAGACAGTATCACCAGGGGGATTAGATACACCTCAGCAGAACGGTACACACGGATAGGGTTAGATCCACGGGGCAGCAACGGGTTTACCAGGATAGGATTAGATACACGGCTCAGCAACCATCCACAGGATAGGATTAGATCACGGGTCAGCAGACCATCACACAGGATAGGATTAGATAAAAAGGCTCAGCAGGAACGGCCACAGGATAGGGTTAGACCTTCTCCCTTTCTCTCCCCTTTTTCAGCTCCTCACACAACCCCTCCCAAGACTTTTCCCGGCTTCACCCACACTTGGAACTCACTGCCCCCAACAATCAGACTTCCCCCACTTTTCACCAGCTTCAAAAGAACCTAAAACCCATTTCTTCAGGTTGCCTTAAAAATTCATAAACTTGTATATTCCTCCCCCGCATGTCTGCCCCTCCCTCCCGTCTCTTTCCCCCCCTTGTAGATTGTAAGCCCTCCTTGGTCCCCCTCTCCCTCTGTCGGGCCCAAAGTCATAACCTTTAGAACCCCCTCGAATGTACAGCGCCCTGGAATCAATGGCCTTTAAAAAAAATAAAAATAATAAAAATAATAAAGATACCAGTCACAGATGGTACTACAGGGTAGGATTAGATACACGCTCAGCAGAGGGGATCAAAAAGGGAAGGGTTTGATAACGGCTCAGCAGACGATCATCAGAAATTAATACACACCGCAGACGTATCACACAGGGGAAAAGGTTTTGATACACAGCTCAGCAGACGTATCACACAGAAAGGATTAGTACCACCAGCAGAAGAAAAAAGGATAGGAATTTTATACACAGCTCAGCAGACTGTATCATACAGGATAGAAAAGATACAAGCTCGCAGACGTACAACAGGTAGGGTTTTTCACAGCTCGCAGAACCCCGTATCACACAGGATAGGATTAGATCCACAGCTCAGCCGAAAAAGTAATGCAAAACCACAGGATAGGGGTTTTGATAAAAGCTCAGCAACAGTACACACGGATAGGATTGATACAAAGCTCAGCAACCACGGAAGGATTAGATACACATAGCGACAGTATCACACAGGATAGGATTAGATACACAGTCACAGACGTATCAACAGGGTAGGATTAGATACAAACTCAGCAACCACAGGATAGGTTTTGTACACGCTCGCGGTTTATCACACTCACCCCCCCTCGCGGGGGCTGGACGTTCGGCCTCCATCGGGGCGCACGTGGGAGGGTAAGGGGGGGCTCGTACCCCCCCTTGCTGTTTTACCTGCGTGGGCGGGGGTTCCCCCCTTATCAGGAGAGAACATTATAAAACTCTGTAATTATATCCCTACCACCCGTCAGTCACATAGTCACTAGAGGTGCTGCAATCCGGGCACAAATGCCATACAATGCTTTTTAAAACTGTATTTAGGGTCAGGGTGCGGGTCCCCCCTGGTCAGTATGGGGGGCACATTTTCTCCCAGTTAGTGCTCGCTTTACGTCTATAAAGGATGGTTTTGATCGGGCTGACTGCACCCATCACCCAGAGGAGCATCCCTCTCATGTGGTCACATCACAACCGCCGCATCCTGTGTAAACAGCGCTACATGACCAGAGGACAGATGTGCCCGGCCGCAGCCCTCGCCCTCTGCGGACGCTGCAGCCCACAGACCTGACCCCTCCGGAGAGAGCAGAGGGTTCCCAGAGCTGCGGGCGAGAACATCTGCACTGATACACTGTGACAAACCGCCCTGGCGAGGACTAAGAAGGGGG
>JAODAL010080809.1:0-12116 GCA_025379985.1 Phyllomedusa bahiana | reverse complement strand
TCGCTTAAAACCATCGTGATTTGGTGCAGCCGGGCGCTCTCCTTTTTTTTTGTGGTCTATGGCCGACCCCCGCACCCCTCCTTCCCCTCCCCCCCCCGGGATTGGGAAAGTCCGCTTCAAGCCCAAGTTGGGGATATAAACCCCTTGGCGGGAGACTCAAATTTTCCCTACTTCGGGCCTCTGCCCGATGAAGACCGGGTACAAAAGGAGAAGGTGCCCCGAGGGTTCCCCCAGGGACAAAGTTTGGCTCTATTGAGGTAGTGCCCCGTAGGTTCCCACGGGTTTTCCCTTGGGGCCCCTTAAAGGTGTTCGGCAGTGAATCCGGTGCTAAAAGTTTGTTTGTCAACCCTCCCAGACCCAAAACCTTTCCTGTCTCCCTCCTTTAAGCCGCTGGTTCAAAACCCGGGGTTCTCTCAGAAGAATGTATCCCCTTTCCCCATAGCCGAGCCGCTACATCTTCAAAGTAAAGGACATCTTGGCCATGAAAACGGTCAGAGGGAAGCGCCTCTTCCTCGTGGATTGGAAGGGCTTCGGACCCGAAGACAGATCCTGGGAGCCAGAATCTAATATCCTGACTCGTAATCTCATCCGCAGATGTCTGCAGCCTAAAAAGGGGGGGGGGGGGGTACTGTAACAGGTCCGCCGCGTCCACGGACCGCGGGCGCACCCGTGTCCCCTTTTGTGGGTCCCCCCGGAGGGGCGGGTGGCGCCCGGCCGCGGGCCGCGCTGCTGGCCCTTTGGGCGACCCGTCCCTCCCTACCCACCTCGCTCCTGTCGGGCCGGGAATGCACGTGCGCGCCCCCTACGCGCGTGCTCGTCCGTAAATTTAAAAGGACATGTCCGGTAATTTGTTAATTGCCCCCGGGGGCTGACCCTTTAAGTTTTTGGGTTTCCAATCAATCCCCGCGAATCTTTTTGCTCATCCCTAGAGAAAAGCGTTTCCCTGATTTAAATTCTGTCTTGCCGTGTATTCCAACCTCTGCCTACGTTTACCGATCCCAACCTTTTCGCCTGCCTACCTCGCCACTTTTCCCCCCACTACCCAACCCCCACGATTCTGTACCACGCTCACCCTTGGCTGCCACCGCAAGCAAGTCACGGTCGGGGGAGCGACCTGGTAGACTCCCGCCGCAGCAAGTCCATCCCGCTTTGCGGTGGGCTCTGGTGAAAACCGGGACCTACTTAGATTCCGCTCCCTGGTGTGGCTTACACCATCGCTTGCAGTGGTCCAGCGGATCCACTACCAAGTCCGTTACAGTGAACAAGCCCAAAGTGGCAGTGACAACTGATACCATGAACTATAATAACATGAGAACTAATACCATGGACTATTTGGTTCCCATAAAACAGGACTCTACAACTGAGTATTGTATAATAATTCTGGGTCACCAATAACTGGCCTTTCCTAGCTCTGCTTATGGTCCCATTATGTTGTATTCAGGATTATGGCACGATCCATAATAAATGAGAAATTAAACTGTGTGCCTAAAACATATAAACTCTTTAATGCACTCTTTTATCTATAAAAAGTGAATCATGCCATGATGCCATTAGTTGTGAGTTGAGAATTAAAATAAATTATGAATAAATAATGTGTTATTTAACCCCTTACCGACATTTGTCGTACTCATACGGCAATGTCGGGTAGGGGTTCCCGCAAATTGCCATATGAGTACGTCAAGGCGATCTTGCGCGCTCACAGGCGGAGCGCGCAAGATCGCGGCATGGAACCAGCGGTATATTACCGCTGGCATCATGCCGCATCCCCCACGGCCGGAGTGAGCTCCGGCCGCGGGGGATTAACCCCCCAATGTCGCGACATCGTGGACGCGACATCGCAGCTGCGGGCAGCAGGTGTGAGCTCCTGCTGCCCGCGATCCCGGCGCAATAACGGCGCTTCAGCGCCGGTACTGTTCTCCTACCAGACAGCCCGGATGCTGAATTACAGTCACGGATATTGCACTGTGAACGCTATTAAAAATAAAAATAAAAAAACACTGCTAGGATTGCAGTATTTTCTTCACCCTGCCTTCCAAAAAAACGGATTTAAAAGCGATCATAAAGCCTTGTCCCCCCAAAAATGTTACCAATAAAAACATCAACTCATCCCGCAAAAAAAAGTCCCTATACAGGTCCATAAACAGAAAAATAAAAAAGTTATGGCTCTCAGACCGCGACGATGCAAAAACGTGTTTTCCTTTTTTTAAAAAAAGTGTTTTTATTGTGTAAAAGCAGTAAAACATAAAAAAAATATACAAATGTGGTATCACTGTAATCTTATCAACCTGCTGAGTAAAACTAGCATGTCATTTATACCGCACAGTGACCGCTGTAAAAAATAAAAATAAAAACACTACCAGGATTGCTTTATTTTATACAAAATGCCTCACAAAAACCTTAATAAAAAGTGATCAAAGCATCACATGCCCCCCATAATGGTACCAATAAAAACATCAACTCATCTCGTAAAAAACAAGCAGCTCCATATGCAAAAAGTTAAGAAAGCTATGGCTGTCAGAATAGGACAACATAAAAACGCAACTTTTTATAAAACTCGCTTCTATTGTGTAAAAGTAATAAAACATAAAAAAACTATATAAAATTTATATCATTGTAATTTTACCGACCCCCATAGTAAAGTTATCCTGTTATTTATCCCGTATGGCGAATACTGTAAAAATGAAGCCCAAAAACAATGGCGGAACTGCGTTTCCCCCCTCCATTTCCATGGCCCAATGCTAAAAAAAAAAACTGTGCACCCAAAATGCAAAATACACCCTTAGGTGAGATCCCTGAGGGGTGTTGAACCTAAAATGGGGAAAATTCTGGAAGGTTTCCCCTGTTCTAGTACTTTGGGGTCTTTGCAGATGCGACATGGCCCCACCAATATCTGTGCGGCAAAAGCCAAATAGCGCTCTCTCCCTTGTACCCCCTGCCATGCGCTCAAACAGCAGTTTACACCCACATGTAGGGTATTGCCGAACTTGGAAGAAATTGCGTAACACAATTTTGGGGCTCTTTTCCAAGATTCCTTGTAAAAATTAAACATTTTCAGCTAAAATTGCAGATTATTGGAAAATATATATTTGTTTTTATTTTCAGAGCCGAACGCTAAAAAAATTTGTGAAACGGCTGTGGGGTCGATATACTCACTGCACCCCTGGATATATTCCGTAAGGGGTGTAGTTTCCAATATGGGGTCTTTTTAGGGGTATTTATTAAGATTTGGAACCCTAGGGTGTCCGCAAACCTGAAATGGCCCCTAAATAAAATCGTAATGAAACCGAGACCCCAGAGTCCCGTAGGTGCTCCTCCTATTCTGGGGCTTGTGGGTTGAGCCAAATAATGCACTAGGGCCACATATGGGGATATCTCTGAAAACGGCAGAACTGGGAATCAATATTAAGTTGCATTTCCCTGATCACATTTACCTGTATTCTTGTCAATAATGTATAAAAATTGAAAATCTGAAAAAAAAATTGCAATTTTGAAATTTCACTTCCACTTTGCTTTAATTCCTGTGAAACACCTAATGGGTTAATAAACTTCCTAAATGCGGTTTTGAATACTTTAAAAGGTGTAGTTTCTTAGATGAGGTCATTTATGGGGGTATCTAACATACAGGTCAATCAAAGTCACGTTAGAACTGGACTGGTCCCTAAAAAATGTATATTGCAAATTTTCTTGAACATTTCTACTAAATTTAGAAGCCCCCTAATATCATAAATAAAAAATGTCATTTAAAATAATGATGCCATACTACAGCAGACATATGTTAGATGCTATCTATAAGCTATTTTGAGTGGAATAACTATATGTATTACATGCAGAAATTTTTGAAGTTTGAAATTGGTAAATTTTTCACATTTTTCACGATAATTTCATATTTTTCACAAATAAAAAAGGACTTTTTGGACCAAAATTTCTTACTATCTTATAGCACAATGTGTCACGAGAAAACAATCTCCGAATCACATGGATAGGTTAAAGTGTCAAAAAGTTATTCTCACATAAAGTGACACATGACAGATTTCAAAAATGGGGCTCTGTCAGAGAGGCCAGAACTGGCTCCGGCGGTAAGGGGTTAAAGGGGTTTTTCCACTTTATAATGTCTTTACTTATTATGTATAAAAAAAGAACACATAGTTTTCTAATATAGATGTATTAAAAATTCTGCTCTTCTCTTCCTTTTTTTTTTTTTTTTAAAAATTTGACATCCTGAACAGAAAAAGCAGTCATACAGCTAACTACACACAGTGAAGACGTTGCTGGAATAATATTAATTATCATTCCATCATTATTTCCATTCTCTCATAGCTGTCTTGTAACCCTGCTGCTAACTGAATGCCAGGAGATCAAATAACTGATACCAAGTTTAGATTATGGGAATCAATACTATGGACAGGAATGTGGACTATACTATATTGTTTTATTTCTAGATATAGGCATACTGCATTGGTATAAAACAGGTACATGAGCAGAATTTTGAATGCATGTGTATTAGAAAATTGACATGAAACTTTAATCCGTGTTTGCTTTTATTAATACAAATTTAATACATTGAATTTAAAAATTGTGTTTGATTTCAAAAGTGATCCCGCAAACGCAGGAATGAGCAGTGTATTGTGACTTTGTAACTGCAGGAAATGTTGAAATCTTTGCTTATGGGCATTTGGTTACTCACAAAAATTACATGCCTTTAATCACTACAACTCTCCGGCAAAGGAACAGGTGTCTGCATTCTGAAAATGTATTGTGTTCATCTTTATCAGCAGCCTGTAGAATTTTGAATTGTTTATTGCAGGAAATGAAAGACTGTACATTTTGGTTTTCTACAGGTGAATAATTTATAGAGGACTAATTATAGGCAATGCAATCCTATATTTGTGAATGCATTTCGCTTTTTGTAATGACATAACTCTGTACCCACATCCTCTTGACACCTTTTCTGTAATAAGGTCTACAAAATAAACAGAATCTTGTTTCCAAATTTTCCATTATTAACAAAGTCACGACAGTTGTAACTGATGTGTAAATAATCCTAAAAGTCTAACAGGATCCCATTAAATCATATATTTAGGAAGAATACTCTACAAACTATTCTGTTCGGCTGAAATATCAACAGAATTCTTTGATACTGTATGGAATAGACCATAATGCTAATGTGAACAGAACAGAACCTTAAAGGGGTTGTCTCGCTACAATGATTGGGTTTTAATTAAAAGATCTTTAAAAAACAAGCAGCTTTTCGCTTCTATCATGCGTTCATTACACAAATGTCTACTGATTTTGCGCTAGCCTGGTTCATATGGAGTGCATCAGCTTCTCAAATTTCTATAGCAGCGACCTGTTGATCCTTTTCCTTATGGCAGTCAGGTTGAATGGACTACATCACATTTGGAAGACAGGTCGGAGCAGAGAGCCCCTCCTCGCAAAGAATGCTTATGTAGGTGTTAGGGAGGAGGAGGGAGGACTCTGGCTTCTTATGTCCATGCTGCCTGGATTATACCTGTGTGTGCTGCTTACTCCTGCTCTCTACACAGAATTCGGCAGAGTTTAGGACTGATCAAATGATGTGTCAGCAGTGACCTGTTTGTTACTATAATCAATGATATGTCTGTGGAGACTGTAAACTATAATAATACTTTATCAGATTTGTGATACAGTTCATGCTGTGCTGTACTAGGCGACACATCACCTGAGTAACACTTTGCAGACTTCCCATGCCTAGATGTTCTGAGAGGGTTTTGTTTGTTGTTGCTGGAGGATGTGGACGAATGTAAGCTATGCAGAGGTTAGAAACACTGTTGCAGCCCTATCTGTTCTGATCGATTAGAATATAGGACCTTCTCTAGGCAGGCAACATACAGGGTTAACTCTGCAGCAATCCCCTGCTGTATCGAAGTTTACTGGCGGATAAGCTAACGCTGTGTGCTGAGGGGAGGGGGGAAGAGGGTGGGGGGGGGGGGAAAAATGAGGCAGAGAAGCTAGCACGCACTCTCAATTCAAATCAATCACAGGGAAAGAGGGCTGTATGATATTAATGAGGACAACTCCTTAAGCTCGTATAGGGATTTAGCCAAATGTAATATTTATAAATTACCTATAAACACAGCATTAGCAACAATGAGGCAAATGTATTAATAATGATACTTAGACAATGTAAACTTAGACTAGACAATATAAAAAGGTGCTAAATATATCAATATTATCATTTGGTCCTCAACACTGAATGCTAAGTCATACTCCCTTCCATAAAGATACTCCCATTTATGGAAGACCCCGCCCTTTTGTAAAGCATGGCAAAGAACTGTCTAAAATTTGCAATATATGTGGTCTGAAACATGTCTACAATTATTTTGTTACAAATTGAACCAGTATGATAGCACAATTTCGATAATTAATGTGCCCCATTGTTTCTAATTAAGCAGTGAATGTAACTCATTTTTGCCTTCACATTTAAATGGGTTTTCTCACTACAAAGATTAGCTTACAAATAAAAGGGACAGTTAAATGGAGACTTTTTCCAAATGCATTGGTCAATAGATTTTACTTTAGTCATGATGAGATAAGTGCATGTTTTATGTGCTCTGGGAGTGCACATAGGATTCTATGGTTACCTGCATAACAGACAGACATTCTGTTATCTGACTAGCTGAGAGCAGGGACATCTATATATTTAGCTGGGAGCAGAGAGCAGGGACTGAAATCACTCCACTGACGGACAGAGATTGAAGAAAACTAATTATATCTATCAAGATTAGCTTCATTAAACAAAAGATACATGTGCTGTGAAGACTGAAAAGCATGGCTAGAGATAACATCTCCTACACTGTCAGAGTAACAACTCACTAGAAGTTGAATACAGAAATCACTGCTGTAGAACCACCTACAGCCTGAGGAGACAGAGTAAGTGCAAAACTGCTAAAACTCAGTGAAACTGCATGGTGAGAAAGTCCCTTGAAGGTTCAGAATCTGTGGCTTAAATGAATATTCCCACCACTTTGATTAGCTTTAAAAAATATATGTAGAGGTAAATGCAGGCTATTACCAAATACATTGCTGTTCTGATTTTACTTCCTTTCAGAGCTAGAGTAGTTCTTATCTCCTGCTTATGTAGATAAGCTTCTATAGTTACCCACTATTTTTGCCCCTCCTTCATAGACTCAGCCCTAGGGAGGGATGGTGTTGTTTATTTCAATGCTGTGTCTTAGCAAAAGAACAGTTGACTTTGTTTATGCTTTCTTATTGGACAAACTTTACCTTCAAGAACTCACGTAGCCTTTTGTCCTGTAGTTAAAAACCCTGCATCACCAATGTCCCTCTAACAGGCTCAACTAGGAATAACAGAGCTGATATGCCATCTACTGCTGTAAAACCAACCACAGCCTAACCAGAAAGTGGAAGCCTAAAGCTGGCTGTGAAGAGCAAGCTCTGTGAAACAGAAAGACGAGACAACCCTTTTAATGCTATAGGGGAAATAGCTGTTTTTAATAACTTTAAGGCAATGCTAAGTGTATTCCAAGATTCCAACCATTAACCAAAGTTGTTTTGTTGTGTTAATGTTAAGTCTGGTCATGTGATGCAATGTGATAAATCAGTCTCCATGAAGTCATTTATTTTAGGAGCAACTTTTAATATTAATCCTGATAGACAGCACACAAATGTTAGCAAGCATTCCACTGCCATTATCTCTGATTGACTGTACTGTGTAAAACTGTCTATAATTAAATCATATTGTTCACATTTTATGGGACAGTAATCTGCTACAAGATACAGTGGTAGGTGGATTACTGAGGTACTGACAGACTGGAAAGGTACTTTTTCCAGACTTCATAAATTTAAACCAATAGAGGTTTTACAGTACATTTTCCAGATATAGATCCAATCCTATTGTTTTCAACAGAGATAAACCATAGAGGTGCTGTTCATTTGCCCCAACTCATATAACATAGCTTACATGCTCAAGAGACAGTTCCACTAATAATTATCCTATGTATGTCGTTGCATTAAAGACACTGTCTACTTTAGTTATAATTTTTAAGCAAATTCTCAAATAGTTTTGAGCAATCACATTGTACACTTGTGTGTCTATAATACTAAGGGCGCGTTCTCACGGCACAGGAAATTCCCGGTCGGTTAAGGCGGGACGGGAAGATTGTGCTAAGCTCAATGTTCTGCGGACTGGACAGCGGGCGAAAAAACAGCCAGACGCGAAAACCAGTTGCAGTGGGGACTGCTGCACCGGCGTCTTTCTTAGAGCACCATTGTGCTCATTTTCGGATGGTTTTTCTGGCGGTCTGGAAAAACCGCAAAACAGGCGCCGAAACCCGTCGCCGTGGGAGACATGTTCCTTAGTGCTTCAACTTTACAGACTACATACAACTCTGTGTAGTCTGATCCTGAAGTCACGCTGCCTTCCATCCGTCTCCTTTTTCTCTCTTATTTACATATGGTAGGTTTTACAGGTATGCATCCACCTACAATCAATGAGAAGTTTAAAAAAGCAGTGGGTCCACCCCAAAAGAAGAAAATTAAATACTAAATCATAGTAATGTTAAATATAATAATATAGTTAGGGTTACATAATACTCAGGAAATATTTCAGGACTGGTCCTAAATTAAACCAAAGCAAAATACAATCAAAAAGCCTTTCATAGCCTAAAATTATGAAATATTTAAATGATAATAATATATTTACAATACATGTACATAAGGATAGATCCACACAGGAAAAAGTGAAAACCCCAGGAATAAATAGTAGGATTACAGATTTAACGTCCAAATGAAGGAAGCATAATTAATACATCAAACATGATTGCATATATTAAATTGATTAATAAACCAGCATGATGGAATCTAAAGGTAGGTAGGGACGAAGTGCAAATGGTATACTTCATATATCACACATGATTACATTTGATAAATAAATTCATAGAGCAATATAATTAAAATATAAATTGTGAATATTGTATAAATGTATAGAAAACATGTATATAAACAGTTAATTGTCAAAGATGATAACCATTATTAATTAAAGCAAATCAAAATGTGCCATAACGCTTCCATAATCGTATGTTTATCAGGAAGATAGTGCAAAAGCTATGGGTCAAAGGCATAGCTGAAACATGCATGAGGGTGACGGCATCCTCAGGAATACATACATCAAGCATGTACTTATTTATTATACATTATCATCTTGTGGGAGTAGTTTTGGTACTATGTACCTGGTTTATTACTATTTATATAATTGTATCTACACACATTTTTTTTAATTATTAGCATGACATGTTCTATAACAGAACCGGGTATTATACGGCCTGTGGGCCACATCCAGTTCCCAGGTCTGCTTTAGACCATATAATCAGTAGCCTGAATGCAGGGGACCTTTTATCTTATATCTGACTTAATAGGGGGCTTATTCTATATTACCAGCCTTTACTGAGAGGAACATATATCTTATACCTGCCTGATGAGGGGACCTATATTATATACCTGTCTTGATGAGGGGACCTATATTATATACCTGCTGAACTGAGGGGATATATCTATACAACCTGCTTTACTGTGGCGTTTTGATTGATATTTCTTGCATATATATCTGCCTTACTGAGGGAACAGAGTAAGTTTACACAAAAATAAAACCCCAAAACGATTTTTTTTCCCTGTGCACCATACCCTATGTTTTTTTTGTGTTTTTTTTATTATTATTATTCCGGCCCTCTAAAACCATCCCACTTTCTCATGCGACTCCATGGAAACGGAAAATTTAATTGTCCCACCCCGTTCTATGATCTATGAATGTATGTATCACAAGAAATCATGTTTGATATGTGAAGTATATATTTATTCCTACATTAATATTCTATCTTGAAAGATTAAAATCTGTTTAGTATATGCATTTATGTTTAATGTATTAATTATGCTTCTTAAATTAATGAATTCATTAATCTCTAAAGTGGGAATAACGCTCTAAAAACCACATCTGGTCATAAACTACCCTAACATGTAGCTCTGATGTGTGATAATCCTGGCTAATACATAATGCTTTTTTTTTTCCTAAAACAGAACATAAGTCTTCACACAGTATTTCCATCAGAGGTAGTAAGTGGTATCTGCAAAGTGAAAAGGGGTTGCCCATGTCAAGGCAACCTCTTTTACTGGGAGTCTGTCAATGAGTTACAAGCTTGAATTTCTATGACTAGGGAGCTGCTGCTTATGATAAGAATAACCTAACATAACTTTTAACATACCAGATTTAGCATATTAGCGCATATGAATAGACCAAGTGAACAGAATGACATTAAACGCTTAGCAATCTAGGTGTAGATTCAGTAAAACAGAAAAAAGTAATAATCCAAGAACCTTGTGATTCGTTATCTACCCTCTTCGGGTGACCAACTAAGTTGTAGCCTGGTAGTATGAATCCAAAGGTTTTGTGGATTAGATACCTGTATTTAGTAGAATACAAGGAAATATAATGCTATCCCTATATCCTTTCCCTCGTAATGATCTTAGCAGAGAGCCTGCCCCAAAAAAGGTGACCCTGCAAACTGTGTCCATAACTCTAAAGATCATCCTTTAGGTTTATAGAGCAATCATAAGTTTAAAAATCATAGGGATTTTGTCCACACAAAAATTGGACTCTTCAATGGGTAAGCCAAGGGTTTGAGCAAAATGGGGTTAAAAAAGAGAGCAGGTTGCTGATATGCAAAGTAGCTCGATTGCTTAGGGCTATTGTACCCAAGTAAGCCATAATCCATGTAAATGTATATACAGCTGTAGGTACTCCCTCCAATCACGTGTCAATAATGATAATAATTAAGAAAAAAGTGTGAGTAACTTGCATATTAATGATAGTCGACGTCCTAAAGGAGATGCACATGAGTAAACTTTCAATATCAGCAGCGCATGTGCCTTTACATGTAGGAAGGCAACAAAATACAAAAATACGCAAGTGCATGCGCAGATTGATCTATGCCCCAACATTACAATTGCGCTGCAAAGTGCAAATTCACGGTGAATTCGTACGTTTTTCTATATCATGAAGCCCAAAACAGAGAGAGAACAAGGAATGAGAACGTACATGTTCCAGCATGAAGCATGTCTAGCAATTATCAGTATAGAAATAGACACTTCAGTGGTAAACGTTCTGCATGCATGAATATTGCAGTATTATTGACCTTATTAACAATGTGGCACACTCATATGTAAATTGACCTTTAGTTACTTAAGCCAATTCTCTGGTCATTAATGCAATTTTGTAGCCCAAAAGACAATTAAAACCATAATAAAATTTTTAAACACCGGGGATCTAATTCAAATAAAAACATTGCCTTTGTAATATATTATGTGTCACAGATGTATATACCATCCCTGAATTATTACTAGATACACATGGTCATTGTCAGTATGTATTAAACAGCATGAAATATCAATAAAATATATTTTATTTGCAAAAATTAAATATTAAAAAATAATAATCAAAATATATTCTAGATACTAATGGCTAATAATACAACGTTGCCATATACCAAGTGATACAACTAGATATATTATACTCCAAATAACCCCAGGAGATCTTTAGACTTAATTGTATACACCCATTTGGTCTAAATAACATCCTCACATACACTTGTTTAAGACAATTTTGAGGGTTAAATTCTTCCCTTCTGCTTTTTTTTCTCCTGTTCTTTACTAGTGTTTCTAATAATAATAAATAATAATAATAATCTTTATTTATATAGCGCCAACATATTCCACAGCACTTTACAAATTCGAGGGTAAACGTACAGACATTACACATTAAAAGTACTTTTTAGATAGACACAAGGGTTTTTGGGGCCCCGCTCTGGAGCTTACAAACTAAGGGTTATGGGTGAAACAAAAGGGAAGTGCTAAATTTTACAATGGCCAGCCATGTTTCTAAAAAGGGGGTGGTTTAAAAGTGCTTGAGGGCCCTAGTGTGGAGTGAAGATTTGGGCGATAACAGTTAGGGATCTTGGGGGGCCAGACTAGAAGATTTTTCAGGCCCTTTAAAACTATGAGGGGTTGTGAATGTGCCTGATCGCCCCGGTGTATATTCCCAAGAATTTGGGCCGCACGTGTAAAATCTT
>JAODAL010080808.1:0-12117 GCA_025379985.1 Phyllomedusa bahiana | reverse complement strand
CGCTTCGCATTTTGGGGCTTAAAGGTATGTTCACACGGATTATCTTTGGGCGCATTTTGCAGCGTGCTACGCTCTATTACGTGGGGAAAATGCGCACCAGAATTACAGTAATCCATAGCTCTCCTAGAGAACTATGGATTACGCTTCCTCTCCCGACTCGTACAATACGATCATATTGTACACGCGGGGAGATAAGTGACATGTCAATTATTTGGGGCGAATACGCGCCACGAGTAATGCATGTTTATGTGGCCGGGGGCGCCCCCCCCCCCCCCCCCCGGGGCGCGCTGCGGGAGTACGAGATCCCAAAACACACAATGTATTGCGGCGCGTATTGTACATCGTGTGAGCATACCCTAATACACGGTGAGATGCACGCTGCAATTACGGTAATCCATAGCTCTTAGGCTATGTTCATACGGCTTAATTGCGGGGCGTAATTACCAGGGCTTTAGAGTCGGCAAGCCAAATCCCCGACTCTGACTCCGACTCCTCTATTACCCAAACCTCAGACTCCCTCATACACGGCGCATGTTTAAGTGATAACTTTACTGTAGTAAAATGGTAACATCCGGCTTTTTATCAGCTTATGATAGAATAATCAAGCTATTTAGGTAGAACAGACACAAGCAAAAGGGTAACAATGTTTTGATCTTTTGAACACTTGTAGGTAGAGTTGAAGAAAAAGCTGTATTTGTATCCAAGTCCAGTCTGCACCAACATTGGGAATGTGTAGAAGAGACCTGGGATCAGATTTTGGTCAAGATATGCTTGAATATGATTTAGAGTCCAGAAGGATTCAGACAGTGCTGAAAGCCCAAGGGGGATTTCCCAAATACTAACAAAATAATAAAAATTAATATTTTGATTTTTAGGAGCAAAACAGTAACAATGCAGTTACAGGACAAGATTCTGCAGAACTAAGCAGATGCTAAATACTTGCAAGTGACATTTATGTATAAGATCGGTAACATGACTGTATATAAAATTACAGTAGCCTCATGTACAAAGCTGTAGTGGAGGGTGAGATATGGAGCCTGAAAATCACAAGTTCAAAACATTGTTACCCTTTTGCTTGTCAGTGTAAAATATATTTATTGGATATGACTTTAGAGCACAAAAAAATTGTAAATATGCAAACGCTGCAGGAACATTTGTGGAGTCACTGAATTTGTTCTGAGAAATAGTATTGCCTCCATCAGATCCTGCATACATGACCTCACATCTGACCTCATTATTTCCAGGATAGAGAACGGCCTCTCTACACTAACTTGGTTTGGGTGCAAATCGGTGACCACAGGGGCAACATCTCTAACAATGTCAGGCTATAAAGGAATTGCCTCAGCCACAGTCAGGTCTGATGAATGGTTGAACTCTTCCACTTCCATACTGAAATCTGTTTGCTCTGGGAGCAGAATCTTTTCCCCTGGGGCAGCGCTTTGCCTGCTCCATGTCATCAATTACACTCCTCGTGTGATGAGGCTGAAGATATGGGAACAGTAACACTGGCTGGATCCAATTCCTCTTGCTGTTTTCACTGCATCGATCTGACTGGACCAAATTATTATATATTTTGGGAGTCGGAGTCGGTCAATTTTATGACGACTCAGGCTCCTGCAAAATGGGCACCGATTCCGACTCCACAGCCCTGGTAATTACGCCGTGAGGGCGGGGGGCCGGCACCTCGCCGGCCCATAGAGTATCATTACTAGCGGCGCGTATACGCCGTTAGTAAATGACATGTCACTTCTCCCCCCGCGGCGGATTCTCCGAGCAGGGAGAGGAGAGGTAATCCATATTCTCTATGAGAACTATGGATTACAGTAATGACTGGGATGTATTACGGGCTGAAATACGTGTCCAAATAAGCCGTGTGAACATGGCCTTATAGAGAACTATGGATTACGCCTCCTCTCCCCGCTCGTACAATACGATCGCGCGGGGAGATAAGTGACATGTTAATTACTCGTGGCAATTAAGCGCTGCGAGTAATACATGTCAATGGGGCTGGTGGGCTGCTGTTCCCCCGTGCTTCGTGGGGAAGGCGCCGATCCCAAATCACTTGGTGTATTGCGGCGCGTACTGTATGCGCCGCAATTACGCCGCATGAACATAGCTTTCCAGGTTGACTTTTTTTTCTGCCATAAGAGAAAAAAATTTCAATTGTAATAAATCATGTGCAATGATGAAAAGATTTAACTTGTTAGGAACTAAGGCATTTTGAATGTATTGCAGAAGAGGTGGTAGAAAATCATAAAGTAAAGCAGGTGCATAAACTGTTGTATAAAAACCCCTTAACCCACCGCGGTCAAAATAATGTCTCTTTTTTTTCTCCCACCTTCCAATAACTTTTTTAAAATTTTTACATCTACATAGGCATAGGAGGGCTTTTATTTGCAGAACAAGAAGTACTTTTTTAGGGTCTCATTCACCATAGCATAGAATATATTGGGATACCACCCAAAATGATCAGTGGGGCAAAATGTGAAAAAAACTTTCTATATGTTAGGTTTTTATTTTTTTTACGGGATTCACTCTTCGGTATAAATGATGTTCTCTGTATTCTGCAGGTTGATAGGATTCCGGCAGTACTAAATATGTATGGTTTGCGTTATGTTATAGTACTGTACAAAAATCCAATCATCTATTCTCGCAATTTTCACTGGAGCGCCATTTCTGTGACTAATAACTTTTTTGTATTTGCACCTATGGACCTGATTGAGGGGCATTTTTTACCGGCTAAGTGTACTTTTTTATTGGTACCATCTTGGGATAGATGTAACTTTAATAATTACTTTTATTGAATTTTTTAAGGGACGTGAAATGAGGCAAAAAAGTTTTGCCGTTCAGAATTTTTTTTTTGTTCTACAGTATTTAGCGTACCGGATAAATGATGCTATATCTTAAGAGAGTGGAATTTTATGGATGTGGCGATAGCAAGTATGTGTAACTTATTTTTATTAATTTATAAAATAGAGAAGAGGGGATGATTAGAACTTTTTTCTTCACAGTAGTATTGAGTATATCTAGAATACTTGACCTCTTATGTGCTCAATCGGCGGTAGACGGTATTGCATTTCATAAACAATGCAATAGAGTGAACAAAGATGGTGGTTCTAGCACTTCCTGGAAGCAGGAAGTGTTCCAGTCGCAGACGTGGTGGCGATGGAGGCCTTCCCAAAGCTTCCAGCTGCTATGTCAAACTATCGGCACCTCGCTGTGCGCAGTATCGTTTCTCAATCACTTAACCCATTAAGGACCCTGGACATATAAGTACGTCCCAGGGTCCCTAAGGGGCTTTGCAGGGGGATCGCTCCATGACCCCCTCGCACAGTCACCGAGTGTTAGCGGCTGTTCGCAGCTAACACCCAGCAGTTGCTCTGTTTAACCCATTGGACGCCGCTGTAAAGATGGCTGCGGTGTCTAAATGAATGAAGATCGGTGCCGCGCACCGTTCTTCACACCGATCGGGACATCAGCAATGAGATTGCTGTGTCCCGATGCCTGGACATGGCAGCGGGAAGCCTTGTGAAGGCTCCCACCGCTGCCATGTCCTCGATTGCCCTACTTCCGGCCGCAGACAGGAAGTGGGGAAATCGCCATTTTTGTACAGTCTAATGCATTGTCTATGCAATGCATTAAACTGTATTAACGATCGCGCCCCCTAGTGATCAAGCACCATATGGGGACTCAATGTTAAAGTAAAAAAAAAAAGTTGTAAAGTACTAAAAAAAAAGTATAAAAAGTTCAAATCGCCCCCTTTTTCCCATTTTACAAATAAAAACTAGAAAATAATAAAAAAGTGAGACATATTTGGTATCGCAACGTCCGAAAAAGTCCGATCTATAAAAATATAGCATAATTTCTCCCGTACGCTGAACACCGTAGAAGAAAACAAATTCCAAATGCCAAAATTGCGTTTTTTGGTCATTTGACGTCACTTAAAAATGGGAGTAAAAGTGATCCAAAAAGTCGCATGCATTCCAAGCTGCTAGCAATAAAAAGTATGCTTCATCCCGCAAAAAATGCCCCCTTACTGATGACCGTAGGTGTTAGTACAAAAAAGTTATTTCAAATTTGCAAATTTAAAAATTAGAAAATGTTTGGAATTTTTTTACGCCACCAAAACATAACGGAAGCCCTACATGTTTGGTATTGGCGCATGTGTATCAACCTGTAGAATACAGAGAACACATTATATTTACCGAAGATTGAACGCCGTAAAAGCAAAACACCCGCAAACCTGGTGAACAAACTTTTTTTTTTTTTACAATTTGTCCCATTTGGAATTTTTTTGCGGTTTCCCAGTATATTCTATGGTACAATCAATGACACCATTAAAAAGTACATTTTGTCCTGCGAAATAAAGGCCATCATCTGTCTATGTATATGGAAAACTCAAAAAGTTATGGCTCTTGGAAGGTGAGGAGGGAAAAATGAAATGAAATATGGCTCCTGCTGCGTCTTTCTGACCAAGAATTGACATGTCAACTCTTGGAACAGATCCGGAAGATGGAGTGAGACGCGCATCGCCGATCACTCGTTTGAACGCCGATGCATGTTTCTAATAAAGAGCAATGTAAATAACATTGCTATTTGTGAGATATGTGTTTGGGTTTGTTTGGGACCCGACAGATGGATCCAAACACGTATCGAAAAGCATATGTTACATGGAGTAAAACACACTTTGTGAACCATCCCTAAGGGGTTAAACAGCAGAGATCAGAGTTAGCTGTAAGGCTATGTTTACACGGTCCAATTTTGGTGCGCAATTTGCATCGTCTCTGCGCTCTAATACTAGCGAGATGCACGCCGAAATTACGGTAATCCATAGTTCTCATAGAGAACTATGGATTACGCCTCCTCCCCCCACTCGTACAATATAATCGTATTGTATGCCTGGGGAGATAAGTGACATGTCTATGACAGTAATGACAGTCTATGGGGCCGTCAGGCTGCCGCCCCCCCTCCGTCGCGGGAGTATGCGCCGATCAGTGCGACTCCCAAACACCCGGCGTAACTGCAATTACGCCATGTGAACATAGCCTTAGTGGCAGTTGTGAGCTGTATCTAACAACCAGCACCCTCCGCATATATAGTGGGTTCAGCAATGGAGCCCTCTCCATAATCACTTAACATTGGCATGACGTACTAATACATCATTGTGGGCTCAGTGGCTAAAGGTATTCCCATTGAATTGATTGGCTTTAAAGATGAAATACATTGTTCTGATTCTGCTTTCCTTTAGAGTTAGGGTAGATCTTATCTCCTGATTGTGTACACAAGCTTCTCTAGGTTATCAGCTACCTCTCTCTGCTTTAGCAGCGGCCAGGCTGGTGATAACACTCCCTAGCGGGGAGGTTAAACAGTGTGGATTGGAGTCTTTCATACTCAAAGGCTGCTCTAGGGCTTTAGATGGTAGTTACTAGCGTAGATGCATCAATCAGTTTGACGGTGCCAAAAGTGGTCATGCATCGCTCTCCGTCAGACTAAAATGGGCCTTAGTTAAAGGGTTAAATGTAATAAATTTCAACCCTATTTTGCACCTAATAGGGTCCATTATTAGTTACTAGCGTAGATGCATCAATCAGAATGACAGTGCCAAAAGTGGTCATGCATCGCTCTCCGTCAGACTAAGATGGACCTTAGTTAAAGGGTTAAATGTAATAAATTTCAACCACATTTTGCACCTAATAGGGTCCATTATTAGACAAAGTAAGGTAACCAAGAGGACGTGTGAGAAAAGTGTCTTCCGTATCTATGTACATGCGGCAAATCTTTTCCCCAGTATTATTCATTTTGAGAAATTTGGTGAAGCGTTTGCCTGTGTTTGCCTATGGCTATGTCTTCACAGCAATGTGAAAATGATGTCCAAAATCTGATGGTGTCTTCACATTACTGGACTGCGCCACACGTTTTTTTGTTTTGCATGGTTTGTGCGCCCAAAAATGCAGTCAGGTTTCGGATTCCCGGCAGCTCAGCACATTGGGACTACAGGAATCTGATGGTGATTTGGCAGAATATCCATGTTCTATATTCCGCCGGATGGTTTTAGGTTTGGGAACCCCTCAGTAAAAAGCCATGCTGTGTAGACTACAACACAGATTTTCTATTGAGGGGTACACACCACTGGGTCTAGTTGGATTTTCGGCGGATTAAAAATACTGAATCCACTGAAACACTGACCAAAATCCAGTGCTCTGTAGACAGCCTAAATGTCAGTCATTATTAGTAAATCATTATGTGAAGAAGACCTTGTAATACAACTAAATGCATTATCCTAAAATAATCTCCTGGAGAAGTTTACTGCCCAAAAAATGTTCTGTCGTGAACCATTTCTTATATGAAATAGAATTGTTGTGTTGTTCTGAGTGAAACCAGAATGAACTTTGTCCATTATTGATTTAAACTCTAAAACTTCTGTGCCGCTAGTTGTACAAAATGTAATCCTGAAGCTAGTACTTCTCACATTGTGTTTGACCTTAGGAGAAGGCAAATCCTCTGTGTTATGTGTGTCTATATTTTGCAGTCAGACTTATCACCAAGTGAGGTTATGTTCTCGGTTGAGGCTTTACAGTTTAAGAGGATCCCGGTGACTTTGCCCAACACTGATTGAAGCCTCTTGCCCCGTCTCTTCTATCCTTACTTTTTGCTTTGGCAAGATTCCAGCACTAGATTTTTTTAGGGCCCGTTAACCCGGCACAGGACAAATACCGGTTGGTTTATCCGACTGGTATTTGTCCGGTTTATCTGCCGTGCACACGGCCGTGGAAGGACGGCTTTTCTCCATCATTAGCGGAGAGAAGACCTCTCCCTTCGCATTCACTTGTTCATATTCTGTCCAATACGGTCTGAAAAATCACCGGGCGGAAAACCCGTGTAGTGGGGACTGCTGCAGGGGTTTTCCTTAGAGCCCCCCTTGAAAAGTTTGTGGCTGGTTTTTCAGACGGTTTGCAAAACCACAAGCTGTCTGAAAAAACGGGCGCAAACCGGTGCCGTAGGGACATGGCCTTACTGTTGATTTCATGGTCAAGAAGTCAGGACGTTAGAAATGAGATTTACATAAGGCACTTAGCGTACCATGCTTGGGTCCACACTTTTGGAGCTGGAGTGTGTAGTCAACGCTTTCAAGAATGACTCCAACTTTGGGGGAACCAACCTGACCATACATAATAAATGACCATTCAAATTGTAATTGCTTGGAGTTAGAGAAGCTAGACCTGGGACAATCAGCATGTTTTCAATTGAAAGGATTTTCTCCACAACAACCCTTTTAATGGTACATCCAAAAACTGAGTACATTTAACTCGTCATATTCTGCTATTGAAAATTGAATTGGACAAAGTGGCTCTCAACAAGGATTTGAGATGTCGCAAGTGGATTTATGGCCATTTTATTACCGGCGGATGACTAGCATTGTCAGAAATGACTCCCATTCCTATCTATGGGGTTTTGGACGCAATTTTTAGCTAGGTTTATTGCCAGAACTATTGTACTCAGTTTTACATTTTCCACCTGGAATAAGATGGACTAAAGAACATGTTCTAAATTTTTTGATGTTTGAAAACCGACTGATGAAAATATGCATTGTATGGACTACAACTCAGATTTCTTACTTTTGGTTTTAGACAAGTATTTCAAGTTGGAATCTGCATGGACCTAGTCGTTTGGGCATAGGCTATGTTTTTTTTCAACCTTAGTCTATGGTTGAAAAAACAAATGTCTCCATCCAGTTCAGCCTATGATCCTATATTAAAATGGGAAACCAGTGCAATATCCGGCACCATCAAAATAAAAATATATAGCAGCTTAACTGTTTCATCATTAAAATCCACAATGACTCATCAGCCTCATTAAGATAAAAATACACTGCAGCTTTGACTTTAAAAATCACAATGACGCTTACACGTTTTAAAAACACAGGATCTTGCTCATAGAATGAAGATCTTGTGTGTTTAAAAAGACGAGTCATTGTGGATTTTAGCCACTTACCGCCGGAGCCAGTTTTGACTTCTCTGACAGAGCCCCATTTTTTAAATCTGGCATGTCACTTTGTGAGAATAACTTTTTGACACTTTAACCTATCCATGTGATTCAGAGATTGTTTTTCTCGTGACACATTGTGCTTTAAGATAGTAAGAACTTTTGGTCCAAAATGTCCTTGTTTAATTGTGCAAAATATCAAACTATTGTGAAAAATGTACCATTTTCCAACTTCAAAAATTTCTGTGTGTAAGACAGATAGTTATTCCACTCAAAATAGTTTATAACTAGCATCGACCATATGACTACTGTAGGTTGGCATCCTTTTTTTTAAATGTCTTTTTTTTACGACATTTTGGAGCGTGGAAATTGAGTAGTAATTTTCACATTTTCAAGACACTTTGCAATATACTTTTTTTAGTGACCAGTCCAGTTCTAACGTGATTTTGATTGGCCTGTATATCAGCTATTCCCATAAATGATTTAATCTAAGAAACTACACTCCTTAAAGTATTCCAAACAGCATTTAGGAAGTTTATTAACCCTTTAGGTGTTTCACAGGATTTAAAGCAAAGTGGAGATGAAATGTCAAAATTTCATTTTTTTGAGCAGATTTTCAATTTTTATCCATTATTCACAAGAACACAGTAGATATGATCAGGGAAACGCAACTTAATATTGATTCCCCAGATCCTGCTGTTTTCAGAGATATCCCATATGTGGCCCTAGTGCACTATCTGGCTCAACCATAAGCCCCAGTATAGGAGGAGCCACCTAACGGACTCTGGGGTCTCATTTTCATTAAGATTTTATTTAGGCGCCATTTTAGGTTGGCAGACGCCCTAAGGGGATAAAACTTAATAAACTCCCCTAAAAAGAGCCCATATTGGGAACTACACTGCTTAAGGAATATACCCAGGGGTGCATTGAGTATATCGACCCCCACAGGTGTTTCACAAATTTATTTAGCGTTAGGCTGGGAAAATGACAAATGTGTTTTTTCCAACAAACTGCACTTTTAGCTGAAAATGTTTCATATTTACAAGGAATCCAGAAAAAAAAGCACCCAAACCTTTGTTACGCAATTTCTTCCACGTTCGGCAATACCCTACATGTGGTTGTAAACTGCTGTTTAAGGCACTTGACAGGGCGTATAAGGGAGGGATTGCTATTTGGCTTTTGGAAAGCAGATTTTGGTGGGGTCATGTAGCATTTGCAAAGTACCAAAACAGGTGAAACTTTCCAGAAGTCGACGCAATTTTGATTGAACACCCATCAGGTATCTCATCTAAGGGTTTAATGATCCTTTTGTGTGCACAGGTGTACCAAATTTTTTTTTCTGAATTGTGCTATGAAAATGGGGGTGGGGAAAAACGCAGTTCCGCCATTGTTATTTGGACTTCATTTTTACAGTGTTCGCCTTACGGAATAAATGACAAGTTAACTTTACTATGGGGGCCGACACAATTGCAATGATATAAATTTTATATAGTTTTTTATGTTTTATTACTTTTACACAATAGAAATAGGTCTATAAAAAATTGCGTTTGTATGTTGTCCTATTCTGACATCCATAACTTTTTCATTACTCTGTATACGGAGCTGATTAGAGGCTTGTTTTTTGCGGGCTGAGTGGACATTTTTATTAGTACCATTTTGGGGGGGCATATGACGCTATGATTTTTATTTTTTACAGTGGTCACCGTGTGCTATAAATGACATGCTATCTTTACTCAGCAGGTCGATACGATTACAGCGATACCAATTGTTTTTTTTTTTATGTTTTACTGCTTTTACACAATAAAAACACTTATTCAAAAAGGAAAACACGTTTTTGCATCACCACAGTCCGAGAGCCATAACTTTATTTTTCTGTGTATGGAGCTGTGTAGGGGCTTTTTTTTTGTGAGATGAGTTGACGTTTTTATTGGTATCATTTTTTGGGGGACAAGACTTTTTGTTCAGTTTTAAATCCGTTTTTTGGAAGGCAGGGTGACGTTAATACTGCAATCCTAGTAGTGTTTATTTTTTTTTTTAAAAGCACTCACCATGCAGTATCTGTGATAAGTTAACTTTACACTGTGGGTTGTTACGATTACGGCGATACCCAGTTTATATTTTTTTTTTATGTTGAAGCACTTAAAAAACGAAATGGAAGTGTTTTTATTGTGTCCAAAAAATGTTTATGCATCGCTGTCTTCTGATAGCCCTAACTTTTTTATTTTTCTGTATACAGAGAAGTGTAAGGACTTTTTTTTGCGGGATGAACTGACATTTTAATTGTTACAAATTTGGTGTGTATATATATTTTTATTCTTTATTATTTTATGTGCTGCGGGATGAACAAAAATCGCAAATCTTGTTTTTTTTTTTTTAAATATTTTTTTAACAGCATTCACCTAGGGGTTTAAATTAATATGACAAATTTATGGACGGTTTTACACACGGGGGCGATAAAAAATAGGGGTGTTCAATAAGGGGGGGTGTTCATTTTTAATTTTATTTTTGCTTTTTTTTTTTTATTTTTTGCGTTTGTGTTTCACTTGTTTTCCCTTTTTTTAAACTTTTTTACACATTTGTCCTTTTCCCCCGAGGGGGTTTTGTTCCGGTCGCCATGGAAAAACTGTCATTTCCCGTGCCCACAAGCTTGGGGGCTGGTGATGTCACAGACGGCCCCCCGGGAAATTTGACTCTCATTTCCCGAGGCCGTCTGGTGGGAGATCGCGCGGACTATTTGCGGCAGCGCGCCGGGAGCAGGGGAGGGGTCCCCCCTTCTTCTGCAACTTAGCCCCGACGTCTTAATTGATGTCGGGTTAAGGGGGTTAAAACCCCCGCGGCCGGAGTCACCCCGGCCGTGGGTGATTGGCATGAAGCCAGCGGTAATTTCCCCGCTGGTTCCATGTTGCGACGTGCGGGGCTCCCCTGTAACCGCACGATCGCCGGGGAGTTGATACTTCCTTTTTCGGGGAACGATTTTTTCCGCTTGGACGTATGCATACGTCCCATGTCGGGAAGGGGTTAAGGATAAACCAGTAAAGTTGCAATATATTTACAGGCAGTCCCTGGGTTATGAACGGCATAGGAACTGTCGGTTTGTTCTTAAATTGAATTTGTATGTAAGTTGAACCATGTTCATTTGTAACATGGGACCCCAGCACAATTTTTTTTTTTTTTTTTTTTTTATTTTTTTAAAGTGAAGGGAAGGATTTTTAATTTTTTTTTTTTTACTGTGTGTGCCACGGTTGAGAAGATTTCACCTCATTTTCACCTGATGTATTTCTGTGGCATGCTGGAACTTGTCATTCCATAGTATATTTTTACTGTGGAAAAAGGAATTACAAGTACCACAGGCCCCCTAATCTCCCCTTTGTAATTAGGGGACAGATGTAAGTCAGAACGGTGTAAGTCAGGGACTGCATGTATTTGGATGACACATTTTGTAAGTAAGAACCTGTGTGTTTGAAACGTGTTTAGCATTGGTGTGGTCCTTATTTATTTTAATGAATTTGTTCGGATCTTCATGATTAACCAAGCTGCGATGTATTTGTATGTAGATGATACTGGATATTTCATTGGTTTTGTATTTTGGTTATTGAGGTTGGAGATGTTTTAAGTGCCCGTCCATTTCAAATTTTGTTCCAGGATGTGGCTACATGATTGTAGGATTATAGTAAAAGACAATATTTGCTCACCAAAAAACAACGCAATGTTGATCCAGACCAAGAGCTAGAAATTTAAAAAAACAACAATTCCTACCCAAATCTTTTATTAGAAAAAAATCTCTACGAGTCGTCTTCTGAAATAGTCGCTATACAGATGTAGCAAAGATTTAAATCAACGAGATGCCTATAAACGGAGACAGATTATCTCAACTTTCAATGGCTTTTGTTGTGAGCCTAGACCACAGGTGTCAAACTGTGGCCCTCCAGCTGTTGGGTGACTACAACTCCCCCATCATGCCCCCTGTTTTGATTATACAAAAAGCTGTGGGTTTTTAGTTTCCCAAAAGCGGGGGCCGATTGACACCCTTTGGCCCAGCTTAAATAACACAACGATCTATGATTTCACTGTCAAGTTAAGCTTTGCTACGTTTGTAACTTGTAATATTAATCGTTAAAAAATGAGCTGGCCCAA
>JAODAL010080807.1:0-12117 GCA_025379985.1 Phyllomedusa bahiana | reverse complement strand
CCCCCCCCCCCCCCCCCCAACCCCTTTTCAAAAATATAAAAATTTGAGAAGGGCCCAGGGAAAGAGTTTGAAAGTCTTTAAAAAAAGAGGCAAATCAAGCTTTCTCAACCCCTAAATCAAAACCAAAATTGTGATTCAATTTAACTGCAAAGTAGATCTTCAAAAAAGTGGCTGCCCCAAAGTAAAAAACAGTACTGAAATGTATTCGGATAATAAAAGGTATTTTTGGCCACCTATCAATTCACCTGTGGTGACTACAAAATTGCTGGTATTCAATTTAAGTGCAAGGTGCCTCAATGAAAAAAAGCTGTAGGGGCCCCAAAGTGAAAAAACACGTATCGAATGTATTGGATAATAAAAGGTATTTTTGGCACTTTTCAATTAACCTGTGGTGACTACAAAATTGCTGTATTCACATTTAAGTGCAAGGTGCCTCAATGAACAAAGCTGTAGTGCGAAAAAGTGAAAAAAAACACGTATCTGTAATGTATTCGGATAATAAAAGGTATTTTTTGGCACCTATCAATTCACCTGTGGTGACTACAAAATTGCTGTATTCAAATTTAACTGCAAAGTGACTCTATCAACAAAAGTGGCCTGCGCCAAAGTAAAAAAAAACACGTATCTGAATGTATTTGGATAATAAAAAGGTATTTTTGGCACCTTTCAATTCAACCTGTGGTAACTACAAAAATTGCTGTATTCACAATTTAACTGCAAAGTAGATCAACAAAGCTGGCCTGCGCCAAAGTGAAAAAACCGTATCTGAAATATATTGGATAATAAAAGGTTATTTTTGGCACCTTTCAATTCACTGTGGTGACTACAAAATTGCTGTTTCAATTTAAGTGCAAGGTGCCCTCAATGAACAAAGCTGTAGTGCGCCAAAGTGAAAAAACACGTATTGAAATGTATTCGGAAAATAAAAGGTATTTTTGGACCTTATCATTCACCTGTGGTGACTACAAAATTGCTGTATTCACATTTAAGTGCAGGTGCCTCAATAAAACAAAAGCTGTAGTGGCGCAAAAGTGAAAAAACAGTATCTGTAATGTATTGGATAATAAAAGGTATTTTTTGGCACCTATCAATTCACCTGTGGTGACTACAAAATTGGGGATTAAAATTTAACTGCAAAGTAGATCTATCAACAAAGCTGGCCTGCGCAAAAGTGAAAAAAACGTATCTGAAATGTATTCGGATAATAAAGGTATTTTTGGCACCTATTCAATTCACCTGTGGTGACTACAAAATTGCTGCTTCCCCTTTAAGTGCAAGGTCCCTTAAAGAACAAAGCTGTAGTGCGTTAAATTTGAAAAAACAGTTTTCCGTAATTTTATTCGGGATAATAAAAGGTTTTTTTTTTGGGGCCCCCTATCAATTCACCCTTGGGGGTTGGAACTCCCAAAATTCTTTATTAAAAATTTAACCCCCAAAGTAGATCTAAAAAACCCAAAAGGGGCCCCTCCCCGGCCAAAGTAAAAAAAACACGTTTCTAAAATTTGTATTCTGATAATGAAAGGTTTTTTTTTGGCATTTAACAATTCCCCCTGTGGTGACTTACTAATTTGGGCTGGATTCAAATTTTAAAAATGAAAAGGGGGCCCCTATATCAAAAAAAGTGGAAGGGGCCCAAAATTGGGAAAAAGAACAACCTACCTGAAAGGGTTTTACTGTTTAAAAAAAGTGGGGGGGTTTTGCCCCTTTAACAAAAGAAACCTGCAGTTACTAGAAAAGAGGGTGGTACCCAAAAAGGGTTGGGCCCCTCCCCCAACATCCAGGAATATTTAATAAAAAACAGTTTATAATTTAAAACCCTATTGCAATGTTTTCAAAAAAGGGTTTGGTGAACTATACCCCAGTTTTCTTTATAGAGCTTTGTCTGTGTTCCCCGCGCCCCCCCCCCCCCCCCGCTCCCCCCAAACGACTATACAGGGGTTGATGCCCCTTTAAAAATTTTCCCCTACCTAATTTTCAAAAAATCTTAAAATCTCAAATTTTAAAATTTAAATTTTTAAGGATAAAGCTAACAGTGGGAGCTTTCTCTGTTGAAAAAAATTAAAATTTTTTTTGTAAAATGAGCTTTTTGGGCCACGGGCAGAGCGGGGTTTCCTTTATCCTATGAGACGCTGAGAGAAAATAAACCCAGAACGGGAAAAGGGCTTTTCTATGAAAAAACAAAGGTCATTTTGATTTTTCCACCCAAAATCGCAACCGTTTTTTTTTTTACCATTCCAAAGTCATGAGGGTCGAACAAAAATTCTCCCTGTTTAAATTAGAAAGGTTTGTTTTACGGGGCCCCCAAAATGACGGGAAGCGCCAAAAATGGCGGGGTTTCTTAATAGATGATGCACAGATTTTAACCTAAAAACTGTGCCGATTTCAACTTTGTCGATAATAATCGCCAAACCAAAAGCCCGGGCCCGGGGGCGGGCTTTTTTTGGGCCCACGGGACGGGCCCCCCCGGGGGGGGTTTTTTGTTCGGCCTCTGGTTTTTCATGGCAAACATCGTCACCCTGCGGTCACAACACTTTGCTGCCAATGGAGGATCGGGGAAGCCTCAACCTTCTGTCAAACCCACTATTGACTGCAGCAGGAGGCGGACTGCATGTTACATGGGACTGCAATGAAAGATTGAGTGAAGTTTTTCCCCCACTGGAGGCTAAACAGTCCTGGGGGGACAAGGAGCAAAATTTCCCGTTCAGCCCCTGTGGAGGTTTTCCAAAGAGAGTTCAAATATCCCCACAAACCTCAAACCGGGGAAAACTCTTCAGTCCTAAATTCCCAGGGAAAATACTCGTGGCAAATTTAAAAAAAAAAAAAAAAGTAGAAAATTAATTTTTAAAAAAAATCATAAAAAGATGAAAAAAACATAAAAAGCATAAAAATTATGACAAAATAAAAAAAAAAAAAAATAAATTTTTAAAAAATTATAAAAAATGACAAAACAAGATAAAAAATCAATCAAAATAAATTGTTGAAAAACAAAATTTTCATGAAAAAAAAGGACAAAATCATGATAAACCAAGTTAAAAATGTAAAAAATATAAAAAATGTAATATTTTGAACAAAATAACCATGTTTTAAAATATCATTATAAAACAATGTCAAAAACACGAATAGTCAATAACTAAAAATTTTTAAATCATAACTAGATATAAAAAAAACACTCAAAAGCTAAATTTTATTAAAAAATAAAAAAATATAAATGTATTAAAAAAAATTTAAACTGTAAAAACCTGAAGGATATAAAAACAAGTGAAAAACTAAAAAATATTATTTTAAAAAGTTCATAAAGCAAAAGATTTAATCATCATTTACAAAAAATAATAAGTCATTACAAAAAGATCATTAAAAACAAAGTAAATTAAAAACATAAAAAAGAAAAAAACTATAAAAAATGACAAAAATGTTAAATCAATAACAAAAAAATATTAAATTTCTTAAAAAGTTCATAAAACAGCGTAAAATAAATAAATAAATAAATAAATAATAACGTGAACCGTTCAGGCGCCGGTGAAATCGGTTCCGCGTGTATCTTGCTCCTTGTTTCACTCTCTGTCACAGTCTCTGCAGTAACAATGAAAGAACAAGACGCTGCCGCCGTGTGAACAAGGCCTGAGGCGGCCGCGGCTCTCTCTATTATGCGCAGCACGCGGTCTCTAGGGGAGCGGTTTCCAGGAAGTGACGTCACCTTTCATGTCTGCGCTTCCGCCATATTTGTTGAGGCTCAGTGACTATCTGCAATGACTGGAGCCGGGTTCGGGGTTCCGGTTCCCGCTGACAGGGACACACTCACCTGCCGTACCAGTGCTGTGTTTCCCTAGTGCCCGGACTGAACACGGAGCCGCAAAACGCCCATACCACCTGCCCATACCAATCATGGCGACCAGAATGCCCACTTCCGGTCACATGACGCTCCGGCTCCTCTTGTCTCCGCCGCTACTTCCGCTTCCGCTTCGCCTGGATTCTCCGGAGCCGCTGAGAGGCCGCACGTGTCCGGACATGGGAGCCTATCTGTCCCAGCCAAACACCAGCAAGAGCTCCGGCGGGGGCGGCAGCGGGAGGCTCAGCTACGGCTACTCCGCCATGCAGGGCTGGAGGGTGTCCATGGAGGTGAGTGCGGCACCCCCCCGAGCCTGGAGTGTAATAGCCTTATAATGCACCTGACTGAGGGGAGGGGGATCGATTACATTAATGCTACCGGACGCTCAGCGATGGGGGAGGAGGAGGATATTAAACATATAATGTACCGGACCAGAGACTGATGCGGGGGGGATGGAGGGTGATTATACACATAATAATGTACCGGGACCTCATGATGGGGGGAAGGAGGAGGAGGATTATAACATATATGTACCGGACAAGTCACTGAGGGAGTGGGGGAGGAGGATTATACACATATACTGTACCGGACCCTCAACTGATGAGCGAGGAGGAGGAGGAGGATTTATATATACAATAAATGTACTGGACCTTACTGATGGGGGTGAGGAGGAGGAGGGGGAGGATTAGTACACAATATATAATGTACGGACCTCACTGATGGGAGGAGGAGGAGGATTATTCATATATAATGTTCTCGGGACCTCACTGCATGGGAGGGGGGAGCGAGGATATAATTACACATATAATGTACCGGAACCTCACTGATGGGAGGAGAGGAGGAGGATTTACACACATATGTCGGACTCAGGCATGGGTAGGCAGGATGGGAGGATTAATACCAAATATAAAGTACCGCGACCTCTACTGAGGTGAGGTAGAGAGGAGGGATTAGTACACATATACTCCGTACCGGACCTCACTGATGGGAGGAGGATTATACACATATATTGTACCGGACCTCACGGATGGGAGGAGGAGGATTATACACATATAATGGACCGGACCTCACTGATGGGAGGAGGAGGAGGGGAGATTATACACATATAAGTGTACCGGACTCTCACGGATGGGAGGAGGAGGAGGATTATACACGTGTAATGTACCGGGAACATCCTCACTGATGGGAGGAGGAGGAGGAGTATACACCAAGAATGTACCGGATAACCTCATGATGGGGGAGGAGGAGGATTATACACTACACAATCATAATTGTACCGGACCTCACATTGATGGTGGAGGGGAGATAATACACATATAATGTACCGGACCTCACTGATGGGAGGAGGAGGAGGAGGATTATACACATATAATGTACCGGACCTCACTGATGGGAGGAGGAGGAGGATTATACACATATAATGTACCGGACCTCACTGATGGGAGGAGGATTATACACATATAATGTACCGGACCTCACTGATGGGAGGAGGATTATACACATATAATGTACCGGACCTCACTGATGGGAGGAGGAGGAGGATTATACACATATAATGTACCGGACCTCACTGATGGGAGGAGGATTATACACATATAATGTACCGGACCTCACTGATGGGAGGAGGAGGATTATACACATATAATGTACCGGACCTCACTGATGGGAGGAGGAGGAGGATTATACACATATAATGTACCGGACCTCACTGATGGGAGGAGGAGGAGGATTATACACATATAATGTACCGGACCTCACTGATGGGGGAGGAGGAGGAGGGCTCTATGAGACACTATAAGAGTGACGGGACTCACTGATGGAGGAGGAGGAGGATTATACACATATTATGTTCCGGACCTCACTGATGGGAGGAGGAGGAGGATTATACACATATAATGTACCGGACCTCACTGATGGGAGGAGGAGGATGATGGGAGGAGGAGGAGGATTATACACATATAATGTACCGGACCTCACTGATGGGAGGAGGAGGTGATTAACACATATATGTTACCGGACTCATGATGGGAGGAGGAGGAGGATTATACACATATAATGTACCGGACCTCACTGATGGGTGGAGGAGGATTATACACATATAATGTACCGGACCTCACTGATGGGAGGAGGAGGATTATACACATATAATGTACCGGACCTCACTGATGGGAGGAGGAGGAGGAGGATTATACACATATAATGTACCGGACCTCACTGATGGGAGGAGGAGGAGGATTAGACACATACATTGTACCGGACCTCACTGATAGGGAGAGGAGGAGGAGGAGGATTGATACACATATATTGTACCGGACCTCACTGATGGGAGGAGGAGGATTATACACATATAATGTACCGGACCTCACTGACGTGGAGGTGGAGGAGGAAGGATTACACACATTAATGTTACCGTGACCTCACTGATGGGAGAGGAGGAGAGGATTATACACATATAAATGTACCAGACCTCACTGATGATGGGAGGTAGGAGGATGGATTATTACACATGTAATGTACCGGACCCTCAGCTGGATGGGGAGGTTGGAGGAGATTATACACATGTATGTACCGGACCTCACTGATGGGAGGAGGAGGAGGATTATACACATATAATGTACCGGACCTCACTGATGGGAGGAGGAGATTATACACTTAATGTACGTGACCTCATGATGGGAGGAGGAGGAGGTGGATTATAACACATATAACGTTACTGGAGCTCATGATGGGAGGAGGAGGAGGAGGATTATACACATATAATGTACCGGACCTCACTGATGGGAGGAGGAGGATTATACACATATAATGTACCGGACCTCACTGATGGGAGGAGGAGGATTATACACATATAATGTACCGGACCTCACTGATGGGAGGAGGAGGAGGATGTATACACTATAATGTCCAGGACCTACTGATGGAGAGGACGGAGGAGGATTATACTCATATAATGTACCGGACCTCACTGATGGGAGGAGGAGGAGGATTATACACATATAATGTACCGGACCTCACTGATGGGAGGAGGAGGAGGATTATACACATATAATGTACCGGACCTCACTGATGGGAGGAGGAGGAGGAGGATTATACACATATAATGTACCGGACCTCACTGATGGGAGGAGGATTATACACATATAATGTACCGGACCTCACGGATGGGTGGAGGAGGAGGAGGATTATACACATATAATGTACCTGACCTCACTGATGGGAGGAGGAGGATTATACACTTATAATGTTACCCGACCTAATGATGGGAGGAGGAATTTACTCATATAATGTACCGGACTCATGATGGGAGGAGGAGGCAGAGGAGGAGGATTATACACTATAATGTACCGGGGTAACCTCACTGGATGGTGAGGAGGAGGAGGAGGAGTATTCTACACATATAAAGAACAGGACATCAATGATGGGAGGAGGAGGATTATTACACATCATAATGTACCGGACCTCACTGATGGGGGAGGAGGAGGATTATAAAAATATATTTACCGGAACTCATGATGGGGGGTGGAGATTATACACATATAATGTTCCGGCCTCACTGTTGGGAGGAGGATTATACACATATAATGTACCGGACCTCACTGATGGGAGGAGGAGGAGGATTATACACATATAATGTACCGGACCTCACTGATGGGAGGAGGAGGAGGATTATACACATATAATGTACCGGACCTCACTGATGGGAGGAGGAGGAGGATTATACACATATAATGTACCGGACCTCACTGATGGGAGGAGGAGGAGGATTATACACATATAATGTACCGGACCTCACTGATGGGAGGAGGAGGAGGATTATACACATATAATGTACCGGACCTCACTGATGGGTGGAGGAGGAGGATTATACACATATAATGTACCGGACCTCACTGATGGGAGGAGGAGGAGGATTATACACATATAATGTACCGGACCTCACTGATGGGAGGAGGAGGAGGATTATACACATATAATGTACCGGACCTCACTGATGGGAGGAGGATTATACACATATAATGTACCGGACCTCACTGATGGGAGGAGGAGGAGGATTATACACATATAATGTACCGGACCTCACTGATGGGAGGAGGAGGAGGAGTATAAACATATAATGTACCGGACGTCTCTGTTGGAGGAGGAGGTGTATACACATATAATGTACCGGACATCACAAATGGGAGGAGGAGGAGGATTATACACATATAATGTACCGGACCTCACTGATGGGAGGAGGAGGAGGATTATACACATATAATGTACCGGACCTCACTGATGGGAGGAGGAGGAGGAGGATTATACACATATAATGTACCGGACCTCACTGATGGGAGGAGGAGGAGGAGGATTATACACATATAATGTACCGGACCTCACTGATGGGAGGAGGAGGAGGATTATACACATATAATTGTACCCGGACCCTCACTGATGGGAGGGGAGGAGGAGGATTATACACATATAATGTTCGGACTCACTGTTGGAGGAGGAGGACGGAGGGATTATACACTATTATATGTACCGGACCTCACTGTAGTGGGGAGAGGAGGAGGAGGTTATACACATATAAATGTACGGACCTCCACTGATGGAGAGGTGGAGGAAGGAGGATTATACACATATAATGTACGGACACTCACTTGATGGGAGGAGGAGGAAGGAAGGATTTATACACTGTAATGTACCGGACCTCACTGATGGGAGGAGGAGGAGGAGGATTATACACATATAATGTACCGGACCTCACTGATGGAGGAGGATTATACACATATAATGTACCGGACCTCATGATGGAGGAGGTGGAGGATTGTTACAATATATGTACCGGACCTCAATGATGGGAGGAGGAGGAGGTTTTATAACATATAAATGTACCGGACCTCACTGATGGGGAGGAGGAGGGAGGATTATAACCCATATAATGTTACCGGACCTCACTGGATGGAGGAGTGAGGTGAGTATTTAAACACATATAATGTACCGGACTCACTGATGGGAGGAGGAGGAGGATTATTACACATATAATGTACCGGACCACATGATGGGAGGAGAGGCCGGATTATTTTTTTTTTACAACCAATAAATTTTAATGTACCGGACCTCACTGATGGGAGGAGGAGGATTATACACATATAATGTACCGGACCTCACTGATGGGAGGAGGAGGAGGATTATACACATATAATGTACCGGACCTCACTGATGGGAGGGGAGGAAGGAGGATTTATAAACATATAATGTCGGGACTCACTGGATGGAGGAAGGATTATACAAATATAATGTACGGACCTCATGATTGGGTGGAGGGGAGGAGGAGGGTTATACACGAATAATGTACCGGACTCACTGATGGAGGAGGAGGCGGATTATACACATTATAATGTACGGACCTCATGATGGAGGAGGAGGAGGTTATAACATCATATGTATCGGGGCCTCACTGATGGGATGAGGATTATACCATATAATGTACCGGACTCACTGATGGAGGAGGAGGAGAAATATAGACAATATAATGTACCGGACATCACTGATGGGAGGAGGAGGAGGATTATACAATATAATTTTAACGGGGGCATCACTGATGGAGGAGGAGGAGGATTACTACACTTATATTGTACCGGTCCACACTGATGGGAGGAGGAGGAGGATTATACACATATAATATATCGGACCTCACTGATGGGAGGAGGAGGATTATACACATATAAATAACCGGACTCACTGATGGGGGAGGAGGCTTATACACATATAATGTACCGGACATCACTGATGGGAGGAGGAGGAGGCTTATACACATATAATGTACCGGACCTCACTGATGGAGGAGGAGGAGGATTATTAACATATAATATATCGGTCTCACTGTTGGGAGGTAGGAGATTAACAAGTATATGTAGGACCTCACTGAATGGGGGAGGGAGGATTATACACATATATATGTAGGGAGCTCTTGATGGAGGAAGGTGGAGGATATACACATATAAGTACTCGGACCTCACTGATGGGAGGAGGAGAGAGGATTATCACATATAATGTACCGGACCTCACTTGATGGGAGGAGGGATTATACCAAATTATTATAATGTACCGGACCTCATGATTGGGAGGAGGGGAGGATTTTATACACATGTAAATGTACCGGACTCACTGTGGGAGGGAGGAGGAGGTGGATTATACACATATAATGTACCTCCACCAAAAAGACACTCACTGATGGGAGGAGGAGGAGGATTATACACTATATATGTACCGGACCTCACTGATGGGCAGGAGGGAGGAGGAATTTGATACACATATATGTACCGGACCTATGATGGGAGGAGAGGTGGAGGGAGTATACCCATATAAATTGTACCGGAACCTCATGATGGAGGAGGAGGATTATACACATAATAATGTACCGGGACCTCACTGATGGGAGGTTGGATTATAACACATATAATGTACCGTGACTCATGATTGGGAGGAGAGGAGGAGGATTATACACATATAATGTACCGGACCTCACTGATGGGGGGAGGAGGAGGATTATACACATATAATGTACTGGACCTCACTGATGGGAGGAGGAGGAGGATTATACACATATAATGTACCGGACCTCACTGATTTGGGGAGAGTGAGGATTATACACATATAATGTACCGGAGCCCTCACTGCATGGGAGGAGGAGGAGTAATATACAATATAATTACCCGGACCTCATGATGGCGGAGGGGATTTATAACTACTAATGTATCCGGACTCAATGATGGGAGGAGGAAGGAGGGGAATTATACCCATATAATGTACGGACGCACACTGATGGGAGGCGGACTTATTAAACATATATGTACCGGACATCAATGATGGAAGGAGGAGGAGTAAATTTTCCCCCGGGGGGGGAAAATTAAAAAAAATTTTTTTAAAAAAGGGAGGAAATACCCCCCAAAATTAAAAATTTTGGGGGGAAAAAAAATAACAAAAACCCCCCTTTTTAAAAAAGGGGGGGGTTTAAAATTTTTTCCCCCAAAGGGGGAAAAAAAAAATTTTAAAAAAAATAAGTTTGGGGGGGGGGGAAAAAAAAAAAAAAAACCCCCCCCGGGGGGGGGGGAAAAAAACCCCAAAAATTTCCCCCCAAAAAAAAACCCCCGGGGGGGGGGGTTTTTTTTTTCCCCCCCCCCCCGGGGGGGGGGGGGGGAAAAAGGCCCCTTTTTCCCCCCCCCGGGGGGGGGGGGGTTTTTAAAAATTTTTTTTATAAAAGGGGGGGTTTTTTTTGGGGGCCCCTTTTTAAATTTGGGGAAAAATTTAAGGGCCCCCCGGGGGGGGGGGGAAAAAAAAAGGGTTTTTTGGGGGGGGGGGGAAAAATTTTCCCCAAAAAATTTACCCCCCGGGGGGAAAAAAAATTTTAAAGGAATTTTTTTTTTTTGGGGGGGGGAAAAAAAAAAATTAAAAGGGCCCCCCCCCGGGGGGGGGGAAAAAAAAAAAAACCCCCCCCCTTTTCCCCCAAAATTTTTTAAAAATTTCCCCTTTTTTGGGGGGGGGGGTTTTTCCCAAAAAGGGCCCCCCGGGGGGCCAAAAAACTTTTTCCCCCCCCGGGGGGGAAAAAGGTTTTTTTTTTTGGGGGGGGGGAGGGGAAAAAATTATATTAGGGGGAAAAGGGGGAAAAAATTTTTTAAAAATGAAAACCCCCGAAAAAGGGGAAAAAATTAAAAAAAAAAAAAAAATTTTTTTGGGGGGGGAAAAAAAAAAAAAAAAAAAGGGGGGGGGGGTTTTTTAAAAAAAAGGGGGAAAAAACCCCCCCCAAAAAAAAAATTTAAAAAATTTAAAACCCCCTTTTTTAAAAGGGAGGAAAAACCCCCCAAAATTTTTTTTTGGGGGGGGAAAAAAAATTTTTAAAAAAGGGGAAAAATTAAAAGGGGGGGAAAAAATTAAAAAAAAAAATTTTGGGGGGGGAAAAAAAAAAATTTTTGGGGGGGTGTAAAAAAATTTGGGGGGGGGGAAAAAAAAAAAAAATTTTTTTGGGGGGGCCCCAACAAAATGAAAAATTTTTAAAGGGAAAAAAATTTTTTTTTAAAAAAAAAAAAAAAAAATTTAAAAAAAACCCCCCCCCTTGAAAAAGGGGGGGCCCCCCCTTTAAATTTAAAAAAACCCCCCCCAAAAAGGGAAAAAAAAAAAAAAAAAAAATTTTTGGGGGGGGGAAAAAAAAAAAAAAAGGGGAAAAAATAAAAAAAATTTTAAGGTTCCCCCCCCCGGGGGGAAAAAAAAAAAAAAAATTTTAAAAGGGAAGGAAAAAAAAAAAAGGGAAC
>JAODAL010080806.1:0-12117 GCA_025379985.1 Phyllomedusa bahiana | reverse complement strand
GCCCCCTCCCCGCCTCCCCCTCCCCACCCCCAACGTTCCTAGTGCCATGTCTTCAGAGTCATGATCAGGGTAGCCTCGCTTCAGCCTCCCCGTCCCGAGTACACCAGCACCACCAGAGACCCCCCTACCCCTTTTCCTTCCCCATTTTGAGGGGCCTGAGCCGTAAGGGCCCAGTCTAGCGCCGCTTCTGTCTTCCGTTTGGGGCGAAGAAAAAATTTTAACCCCAAAACCCATCCAAAGCCAAAAGCCTGTGTCGGCATTCCCTTTTTGGGGAAAAGTTGCCTTTCCTTTTCTGGTGGACACAGATGGGTTCCCCCACGTCATGGCCCCCCCTGCCCCAATCCAGATGCCGGCAGGCATTTCTTTGCCAGAAAGCCGTCCCCCCCCTGGCAGCCCCGTGTCATCTAAAAATTTCAAGGGCCCCGTCTGCATCTTGGGGGGGGAAAAAATCCTTCCCCCGACACATGGACTGTAAACAAGGCAAGGCCGATATCTCTGTGAAGCTCACTGGGGAGGGGATGGGTGTCTCTGGGGGTGACGGTGGCTTCAGGCGGGCACGCTCTTCAAAACCCCCAGGGAGGTGCAGGGTTTTTTTCCCAAGGGCCCTGGTGGTCAGTGCCAAGAACCCCGTGTTGAAATTAATCTGTTGGAGACCCTCCCACAAAAGGGCGGGGGCTGTGGCGGTTGCAACGAGACGAGCGCTGGCTGGGTGCAAAGAAACCCTTTGAGGCAAGGTGGTGTGGATAAGGGCAAAAAACTGCTGGGCCCCCCTTTAAAAATCGGTAGGCGGAGCAATCCCTTGCCTGGCACTGTCATGAACCTTTTGTCCCGAATTTCTAAAGAGCTACCCGGGTTGACTGCCTGCTGAGGAAGGCCCAAAGTTAAATTGCACTTCCGGTTTGCCCCTGCTTCTCCCCCTGGGGTGCGTTGCGGGCAGCCGGGCCCCCCCCGTCCGTTCATTGTTGACGTGGCAACACGTGGAAATTTCCCCCTCACTGCTCCGCGAAATTTGGAGCGCGCAATGCCATTACGGGAGTCGAAGTAAAAACCCTGGTGAAAACGGGTGGGGCCCCGGGGTGTTACCACCCAGGTGGAGGCAGGTGAAAAAAGCTTGCACCATCCTTGCCGTTTTTAAGAAGCCCCAAAAATGGTCAGGGGGGCCCCTTTTCGCAGACATTGTGGTGATCTTTTTTTGGAAACGATCGTTTGGCCTCTGAAACAACGTCCGCCCGCGCGGGGAGGGAGGGCACAGATGCGGACCGGAGCCTTTTTTCCGTCAAATCACAAGGCCCCCAGTTTCAATTTCATTTTTATTAGGCGGGTGGGGTCCAAGCTAGTGCAAGGTGGGCATCAGTTCCCGGGTGGATCTCCAGGCAAGTAGGGCTGTGTTGAAGCTTTGCCGGAGGCAGGGAGGAGGGGGGGAGGAGGTTTTTTAGCCGGTTACCCACGTCCTGCCTTTTGGAAAAAAGGTTGGGCGATTTGAGGCGGAGGGGAAAATGAGGAAGTCAGTTTGTAGTGCCCCCACCCAGAGGCTTGGGAAATCAGGCTCCCTTTCCCCCCAATGAGTGCTTGGATGCTCCATTTCCTCCTAACTTGAATCACCACATTATAGGGCCATCCAAAATGAACAAACAGTTAATGGGTGGCCACCCTCCTGGATCCCGGGGTACAAAACAAAACCTCAGCACTTTCCTTTCCATCCCTACCCAAATAGAGAGTAATAATGCAGGAAATGGAGACCTTGGATGATTGATTTCAACTGGAGGTCATCTGTTGCGTCTGCTTCAGTTCTTCATATGTCACGGTGTGGAAAAAACGTCAGGACGACGTGACGCCAGCTAGAGTGCCAGTGATTGTAGCGGCTAGCAAGCAGCAGCAGGCAAGGTGACTGAAGCTAATGTGGTGACCTCTGGCAAATCTTTACTTACACCTCACCAAACGCATTCATGCAGGGCAAACATACAACACCAGAGACCAGCCTTAAGTTCATGGTGCACGACTATCTGCTCTAAACACCGATGTTTATGTATGTGTTACTGGACCCAAATAGACTTCTGGCGTATCCAAAATGGACAATGGCACCGAGATGGCTCGCCACGCCCATAGAGGGGTTGTCCTGCCAGCAGCCAGCGTCATATCTGAGAGGACCTTCAGCACAGCCTGGAGGAGTCTATTACAGACAAAAAGCATCAGGCTTTCCAACAGACTAATGTGGATCTTTGACTCTTCATCAAGATGAATAAAGCATGGATCTCTGATGATGTTGTGGCTCCAATGCAGAGGTCACCGATTAGTTGTGGTCTTATTCACATTTCTCTCCAAACTGATATGGTCCTCTTGGAAAACTTATTTTTTAAATGATCATTTCTTACTGACAATTTTGTCATTCTTATCAGTTGCCCAACAGTTCATTTTGATGGTTTTGCTGTGAGGAGACTGTAAAAGGAAACCAAGGTTTCATGGAAACAAACCATATTCATTTACTCCTTCATCTTTAGAACTTTTTAGCATTCGTCTATGGTTTTGGGGGTCATGTGTCACAATTTTTAACATGGATGTGAAGTCATATTTTTTAATTTTTTGGGGTCTTGTTCTGCTGTGAGATTAAGCTTATAATCATGGTCCTCTTTGGAAACCAGGAAATGTGGCCTTCTAAGTCATTTCTCCCTCACAGATTTTTAACAGTGGCTGGAGAAGTCATTTTTATAATTTTTTGGGTCCTTGCTGCTTTGAAAATGCAGCAATTACTACAGTCTCCTATTACTAAAAAAAATGTTGTTTAATAATAGACATCTTGTTCCCTCACAATTGTCAAAAAAGTGGGCTCATGGGTCATGTTTTGAATTTTTGGAGGCATTTTGCTGTGACATGCAGTATACTACAGGTTCCTATTATAAAAATGTTGGTTTAACAGACATTTGTTCTTCACAATTGTCAAATGTTGGGCTCATGGTCAATGTTTTGAATTTTTGGAGGCATTTTGCTGTGACATTGCAGCTTATCTACAGGTCCTATTATGAAAAATTGTTGTTTCTAACAGACAATTGTTCTTCACAATTGTCAAGAGTTGGATCCAAAGTCGGATGGTGCTGTCAGAAAGACGGGAATAGGTTAGGACACTGTTATTGGGACAAAATATCGCAAATTGACTTGTTTTTCAAGATCTTTAACATTTGCTATCAATCCCTGTATTGAGACCCAACCCATATTAATACAAGAAACAAAGCATGGTGGATATTCCATCCTATTTTAAAAATGTGTGTTTCTAGAATTAAAATACTAAAAACTCTGGCATGTACAAAATAGCGTTAAAAAATTCCTCTGGAAATTGTATATGGTAGGACAGGAAAACTTGACCAGATGAAGGTTATTCAGAGGACATGGGATGTATGGAGCAGCGGACAAAGAACAAAGTAACAGAGGACCATTTCCTGCAAGCACGTGAGTAAAATGAGAAAAAGAATGCCAAGAAAAAGGCGCACCTGGGATGTATACAGGAGCGTTAACACCAGTATTTCCATGTTGAAGCTCCAATTGGTCAGAACTATACGGAGGGCGAGGAAGAAAGCGCTTCCAGGTCTTGACTATGTACTAGTGGAAGGCTGGAGTTCTCACACTTCTGCTTCTGCACTCTGCCTTACAGCCACGGACACAGTTTTGCTTGCTGCGTCATCCAGGGCTATTTTTTACCTGCGATGTTAATAGGATGACGGATGCCTGCCTGGGACTCTCACCGCACCCACTGTAACTTCCGGCTGGGTCATGCTGTGTCACTGGAAGGTTATAGTTCAAATGTCCAGTTCTACTAAAACTGGTGGTTGAAAGACTCCATTTTTCCGGCACTTTTTAATCTGGGGTTCAGACCAGATTTAATGGTCTTTTACTTGCAGCGTCCAGAGACAGGTATAGTTCAATGTCCAGTGAACCAATATGGTGGTTGAAAGGACTCCTTTTTCCGGCACTTTTTAATTGTGGGTTCAGACAGGTTTAAGGGTCATGCTGCCGTACCAGGACCAGGGTTAGTCAAGTTCAGTTCCAACTAAAATGGTGGTTCAAAGACTACTTTCTTCGGCAATTTTCTTTTTAAACATATGTTGTTTCATGCAGGTTTTTGGGTCATGCTTAGAGATGGCCCCGTAATTTCTCAAAAAAATTCGGTTCGGTCCACTTCGCCGGAATTTTCGACAAAATTCGTTTCGGTCACGAATTAGCTTCCGGCCACGAATCAGCGTTAAAAAACAGCTATTCCGGCTGCCAGAAGGCCTGCAGGGTGCTGTAGAACGTTGTTGCCATGCTTAAATTTGCAGAGGTAGCTTGGTTTGGTCCTTCAACAATGTTGTGTTTTGTAGGACACCGAAACCATGGACTGCGCCGCTCTTAGAACTGCTTTCACTATAAAAATTCCCTGGGGCACTTAGTGGCGCAAAAACTGGACCAAAAAACTCAACGCGGGAGGGAATGTAGCACTGTTAAAGTCATAGCCAGCGAAAGCTGGAAAAAAAAAAGCTGAGAGCTCAGGTGGCAACATTAGTGAGTAGAGTGTGGAAGGTTACGGCAGGCGAGCCACAGCTGCATGAGGTCAGGCAGATGGCACAAGACTTTCTGGAGGGCCGATGGGCCCAAACAAGTATTAGGCCACAGAGTGGCACAATCACACAGTGTGGAGGTCATTGGCAGCAGCAGCATAGAGGTCAGCAGTGGCACAAATGACATTTGGAGGCGGAAAAAAACAGTATCTAGGGCACAGAGTGGCACAATCACACAAGTGTGGAGGTCCGGCGGCAGCAGTATGAGGTCAGGGACAGTGGCACAAATCGGCATTCTGGAGGTGGCAAAACAGTATTAGGCCCACAGAGTGGCACAATGATACAGTGTGGAGGGTCACGGCGGCAGCAGTATGAGGTCAGACAGTGGCTAACAATTGACATTTATGGAGGCGGAGGGAAAAAGGGAAAAAAAAAACAGTAGTAGGGCACAGAGTGCAAATCAACACGTGTGGGAGGTCACGGCCCGGCAGCCAGGTATGAGGTCAGACAGTGGCACAATGGCATTCTGGAGGTGGCAAAACCAGTACTTTAGGCCACGAGTGGCACAATGATACAGTGTGGAGAGTCAACGGCGGCTGCAGTTTGAGGTCACGACTGTGGCACAATGACCATTATGGAGGCCGGAAAAAAAAACCAGTATTAGGGAACAGAGTGGCACATTCACACATGGTGTGGAGGTCACGGGCCGGCAGCAGTATGATGTCAGACAGTGGACACCAAATGGCAATTATGGCAGGGTGGGCCAACAACGTATTAGGCCTCAGAGTGGCACAATCACACAGTGTGGAGGTCACGCCGGCAGCAGTATGAGGTCAGGACAGTGGCCACACAATGGCATTTGGAGGATGGTGGCAAAAAAGTATTAGGCTCAGAGTGGCACAAATCAACACAGTGTGGAGGTCACGCGGATGCTGTATGTGGTCAGATCAGACAGTGGCACAATAGGACATTCATGGGAGGCTGGAAAAAAAAAACAGTATTAGGCACAGAGTGGCACAATCACACAAGTGTGGATGGTCACGGCGGCGAGCAGTATGAGGTCAGACAGTGGCACAATGGCACTTATGGTAGGTGGCAATACAGTATATAGGCCACAGAGTGGCAAATGATACCTGTGTGGAGGTCACAGGTCCTTGCCAGCCAGTATAGAGGTTCAGACGTGGCACCAATGACATGTATGGAGGCGGAAAAGAAAAAAGAAAAAAACACAGTATTAGGGCACAGTGTGGCACAATCACACAGTGTCGGAGGTCACGGCGGCAGCAGCTATGAGGCAGACAGTGGCACAATGGCATTCTGGAGGTGGGCAAAAAAGTATTAGGCACAGAGTGGCCACATGAAACAGTTGTGGAGGTCCACCGGCGGCAAGCCAGTTTGAGGTAAGACAGTGGCAACAATGACATTATGGAAGGAGGAAAAACAGTAATAGGGCAAACAGTGTGGCTACAATCACACAGTGTGGAGGTACGGCAGGCAGCAGTATGAGGTCAGACAGTGGCACCAAAGGGCACTTCAGGAGGTGGCCAAATCAGTTTTGGCCACAGAGATGGCACAATATCACAGGTGTGGACGGTCACGCCCTGGCAGCAGTTTGACGTCCAAGACAGTGGGCACAATGGCATTCGGAGGTGGCCAAAAACAGTATTAGGGCCACAGACGTGTGGCACAAATCACACAGTGTGGAGGTCACGCCTGGTCAGCAGTATTGAGGTCAGACAGTGGCACAATACATTAGGAGGCGTGAGGAAAGAAAAACAGATTAGGGCACAGAGTGCACCAATCACACAGTGTGGAGGTCAGCCCCTGGCAGCCAGTTATGAGGGTCAGACAGTGGCACAATGACATTATGGAGGCGGAAAAAAGGAGAATAAAAAAAAAAACAGTATTAAGCACCACCAGGAGCTGGCACAATTGATACAGTTTGTGGAGGTCACTGGCGGCAGCATGTATGAGTCAGACCAGTGGCACAAATAATGACAAATTCTGGAGTGGCAAAAACAGGGGAGTAGGCCACAGTTGTGGAGGGCACGGCAGCAGCCACAGCAGCAGGCATGAGGTCAGACAGTGGCACAATGACACAGTGTGGAGGGCACGACAGGAGTCACAGCAGCAGCCTGAGGTCAGAGAGTGGCACAATGACATTCTGCAGGTGGCAAAATAGTATTAGGCCACAGAGCGGCACAATGACTCGAGAGCGGAGGGTCACGGGGCCGGGCGCAGCATGAGGTCAGGCTGTGCACAATGACAGAGAGGGAGGTGATGACAGGTAGCAACAGCATGAGGTCAGAGGGAGTGGAACAAAGAAATTATGCAGGTGGGCAAAATAGTAATTAGGCCATAGAAGCGGGCACAATGACTGAGAGGCGGAGGTCACGGCGGGGCATCACGCACGCAGCAGCATGAGGTCAGGCCAGTCGACAATGAAGAGAGTGGAGGTGATGGGACAGGAGCAACAGTGAGGTCAGAGTTGAGTGGCACAATGACATTCTGCGGTGGCAAATAGTATTAGGACACAGAGCGGCACAATGACTGAGAACGGAGGTTAACGGCGTGCGGCTGAAAGCATTGAGGTCAGGCAGTGGCACAAGACAGAGAGTGGAGGTGATGACAGGAAGCAACAGCATGAGGGTCAGGGAGGTGGCACAATGGACATTCTGCAGTGGCATAATAGTATTAGGCCACCAGAGCGGCACAAAATGACTGAAGTGCGGAGGTCACGGGGCAGCAGCTATGAGGTCTGGCGAGTGGGCACAATGACAGAGAGTGGAGGTGAGGACAGGAGCATCAGCATGGAGGCTCAGATGCAGTGGCACAATGACATTCTGCAGGGGCAAAAATAGTATTAGGCCACAAGAGCGGACAATGACTGGAGAGCGGAGGTCACGGCGGCAGCAGCATGCAGGTCAGGCAGTGGCACAATGACAGAGAAGTGGAGGTGATGACAGGAGCAACAGCCATGAGGTCAGGAGAGTGGCACAATGACATTTGAAGGTGGCAAAAATAGTATTAGGCACAGAGCGGCACAATGACTGAGAGCTGGAGGAGTCACGGGGCGTGGGGCACTAGCCAGGATGAGGTCAGGAGTAGTGGCACAATCGACAGAGAGTGGAGGTGCGGTGATGTCCGGGGAGCATAACAGAATGAGGTTACAGAGAGTGGCACAAATGACATTCTGGCAAGGTGGCAAAATTAGGTATTAGGCACAGCAGAGCGGCACAATGACTGAGACGGACAGGCACGGCGGCAGCAGCATGAGGTCAGGCAGTGGCACAATGACAGAGAGTGGAGGAGATGAAAGGAGCAACAGCATGAGGTCAGAAAGTGGCACAATGACATTCTGCAGGTGGCAAAATAGTATTAGGCCACAGAGAGGCACAATGACTGGAGAGCGGAGGGTCACGGCGGGCAGCAAGCAATGAGGTCAGGCAAGTGGCACCAATGACAGAGAGGGAGGTATGACAGGAAGCAACAGGATGAGGTCAGGAGAGTGGCAACAACATGGACATTCTGGAGGTGGCAAACAGTTCCAGGCCGCAGTGTGGCAACAATGACACCAGTCGTGGATGTCACAGGCAACAGCAAAGCAGCAGCAAGCATGAGCACTTAGAGTGGCACCAATGACAGAGTGTTGAGGTGGGTGCAATACCAGTACCTGGTAATGACGGGTGGTAGGCAGATGGAGAAACTATTCAGCAGATGTGTGGCATCAGGGCGGGGTGGCGGCATCAGAATTGTGGCTGAGGCAGGTAGTTTTTGAACCCCCAGACTGACGCCTAAGGCATTGGTGTTGTGTGGAAAATCCTGGCCGGATCCACGACTGTTTCATCTTGACAAAGGTCAGTCGTTCAACATTTCCGTGGAACAAGCGGGTTCTCTTTGGTGGGGTGGTAACGTATGGCCCCCGCCGCAACTGAAACACCGCTCTGATGCAACACTACTGGCCCGGGGCAGGTACAGCTTCTCCACTGCAAACTCGGCAAGTTGCGGGCCCCCACACATCAGTTTGGGCTTGCCAGTAGTCCAGCGGGTTCTTACTAACTGGGGATGGCAGGAGTGCTGTCCAAGTAGGCCCAACCTGTTCGGTTCAGGGAATGCTCCATGTCCTGCTGTGGCTGTGCTGATGGTGAGCTGCCTTCTCAATAGGCCGGCGTGAAGGAAGCTGCTCATTAGTGACTCCAGACTTTGGTTACTGCTGATGGAGCTGGTATGCTCCTACCCCCCCCCTTCCCCCTCAGACGCCGCGGCGAGTAGTACGTGAGCGCTGAGGAACCCCCCGGTCAGACCTGTCAGAGGAGGGACGATTCCGCACATAGGCAGCAGCCAACTGATTACGGAGGATTTCCCGATAGTATTTGAGTTTGTCTTCCCTCTCAATAGCTGGGAAAAAGGCTCCCATTTTGGACCGGTAGCGAGGGGTCCAATAGGGTGGAGAGCCAGAAGTCATCCCTCTGCCGGTTGCTGACTATTCGGCTGTTCACTAGACCAGGGAAAATAAGCATGCTGCGGGACTCTGCACAAGTGACTCCGAGGGGGGCTCCCTGCCTCCATTCCCTCTGTATTATGCCACGGTGCTTGGGAGGCATCTCCTCGTCTTTCCTCATCTCAATCCACTCCTCCAGCTGCTCCTGCTCCTCCTCTCTTGTCACCTGGGTAGAAAATCCACTCATTTCACCAGACAATATGCTTCTGCTCCATTGTCTCCTCCTCACTCTCCTCCTCCATTTCAAGTCCCCTCCGGACTTCATGCTGGCCCTGAGATGTAGTCGCCACATCTCCAGTCCCCTGCCCAGACAGATTTTTCAGCATCTGTTCCAGGACATGAAGCAGTGGATGACGTTATTCATCCGTTGTCCTGGGCGACTTTGGACAAAGAACGTGGGCCTCCTCGAATGGCCTCAAACAAAGTCAGGTGTCAGCATGAGCTGCCACTGGCTGACATCAAAGTACACAGGGAGTACTTCTGTCTGCCTGGATCATCAAAAAAAAAATCGTTATTGCCTTTCTCTGTATACAGTCGGTCCAACATGTGCATGGCTGGATTCCAGGGGTTGGAACATCGATATCAGAGCGTGTTGGGGGGAGGCCGTTTCCGCCGCTGCAACTCGAGGAGGTGTTCCTGGCTTGTACGAATGGATAAAAGTGCAGCACAGTTTCCTGGCCATTTTCAGAATGTTCTGAAGATCGGTGGAAGACTTCAGGAACCTTTTTACAAACCAGATTGAAATCGTGCGACTTGCAGGCGCATGGTCCATCACTCCTCGGAGCAGCGCGGACACAATGTTCCTCCCATTGTCCGTCACCATGGTTCCGATTTGCAGTTGGCGCGAGAAAGCCACAATCGATTTCTTGCTGCATGTAAGCGGGAGCCTGTTCCATCCCCTGTGTGACTTCGTTAGCCGAGGCAAGCCTAGGTGTAGTACTGCGTGACACCGCTGTGCCCTACACATGTGGTATTGATGGGAGCCAGTACTTGTGGAGGCTGAGATGGGTGGTGGTGGTGGAGGAGGAGGAGGCGGGACTTTGGAGAAGGTGCAGCAGTTGACAACGTGGAGGAGATAATCGCGTCTCTGTCCAGTTGTTGGGGTGTGCTCATGGGCAGGATGCCATTCACCCAGTGGGCCCCGTTAAGGTACATGTATGGCCCTGACCGTAGTTACAGGCCTCCAGACGTCGCGATGCCGTGTACCTTGGAACAAACCGATAAGCTCAAGGACTGACCCACTTTCTGTTCTACATATTTATGACGTGCTGGTACTGCCTTTGTGGAAAAGTATTACGGCTTGGAACTCTCATCTCGGGCTCGGCACAGCCATTAGTTCTCTGAATGGTGCAGAGCTCCAACATTTGGAAAGGGAGGGACTGCAGTACCAAACTTGGGACAGGGCACGGTCCGCTGCTGCAACTTAGGATGGTTGGAACGCATACTGTTGTATCTTTAAATCGCCCTCTGAACGGACCTGCTGGCGCCATGAGTAGCGAGGAGCGAGGTGCATCTGGACCGGGAGAGGATGTCAAAAGAGAAAACAGCTGCCTTCTGCAGGAGGTGGGTGGTGATGGAGCTTTGACTGGCTGAAATGGCATGACGTGCCACTGGCGCTGCTGCTGCTCAGCGGCAGGATGGACTCACCACATCTGAGGCCAAGTTTCTCCCAGGCACCGGATGGTGACGCTGCAATGTGTTGTCCAGGGCGTTGTGCCAACGTTAGCTCCCTGGCCACGCTTACTTTCTGCCCACTAGATTCTACTTCTACCACTTATTCGGCTCCTCCGAGTGTCTTAGCAAAGAACTGCCACACCGCCGAGTAAGCTTGATTTCACGCCCGTCGCACTGAGTGATCTACTGCGCCGCTGCCTCGCTGTGCCCTGTGCCGCTACTTGTCTTGGACCTGCGAGCGGGTTTTTACCCCGTGGTGCTTGGCTCCGACCTCACCAACTGCTGATAACCTGCTGACTCACGGCCAACACCCACTTGCTTGGCTGCGCCGCTGCCTGACGCGCAAGCTGGACGCCCTCTCTTCTGACGAGATGATGCCCTTGCTTCCCCCGGCTCCATGTGCGTCGGCTTCATCATCATTTTATTTGTTTTTTCATCGTCACTATGTCCTCACACCGGTTTGGGTTTAAGCCGAGGCGACCTTCCCCACATGCCTCCCATGCCACCTCCACATCTATACTTTGCGCCTACTGAAGAAGCTGGGGATTTTGGCCCCTTTCTTCGTGCCACGAGTGCTGTCCCCTCCCAATTGTTCCCCTCCATATAGTGGCGCTGAGCCAACCCATAGTAGACCCCTGGCTGGGGGAAAAACTGGAGGGAAAGGGCGGGCTGGGACAGGTGGGGCCGCTGACCCGCCCCGGGCCATGCCAACTAAGTGTTGTGTTGAGGTTCCACCGATTTTGGGGGGGTTGTCATTCATTGGGGGAAGGGTGACTAGTAACCCAAAATAAAGAACCTTGGGTTTGCTGAAACACACGGCCGCTGATGACGCGGAGTTGTGGCCCCCGAGTGCCCCCTGCTGGGAGCCCTTGCTGTGCTGCGCCGGGGCCCTTTTCAGAATTTTGTTTGTCCACTGCCACTGAGTTGCAGGCTCCCACCTCTCTGTCTGACTTACGTTTGTTTAAAATGTACAGACATTTTTGATGAAGCTATCTTATATGTAAATATACACCCTTTTTTTGACTCCAAAAATAAACCCGTAACAAGCTTGGGTAACCCTTGGATATAAATTTGCGCTCCACAAATGGCAGGAAAAATTTATTGTATGTGTCTTTCAAGCATGTGTGTTTTACTAAATTTTAAAAGCACAAAAGGTTAATTAACCTTGCTTGTGAATTATGCTAAAAGAAAAAATGTTATTTTTGGGTTTGAAAAGAGGGTTTATTTTTGTCAGCACCAGCAAACAACGTTAAATTTAAAACCCCGGATGTAAATTGCGCAAAGAATTGAGCCCAAAAACTAGTAGTTTTTGTGGTTTAAAATTGGTTTTTTACGCCACCAAAAGGTAAGTTGAAATTGCCTTTGCTTGTGAATTAGGTCCCAAAAAAATTTTATTTTTTGGCTTTTAAAAAGACG
>JAODAL010080805.1:0-12118 GCA_025379985.1 Phyllomedusa bahiana | reverse complement strand
AAAAGTGACCCCCACCCCAATACTGTCCAAAATGGCGGTCTGGATGCAAGTAAAGTCCTACATATGGTGGAGGATGCAGGCAAAATTTGGCACAAAGGGGTGATTGGATATTGAGGTGTATTGCGATGCTGCTTTGCTTTTCATTTAAGGGCCAGAAGTGTGAAAAAGTATGAGTAAAGGACTGCCTCTGGGGACAAAGAGTAAAAGAGACTGTCGCTGCTGCCAGAACTTTTTTACTATTTAGGAGCTGCCTTTGGGGAAAAAATTCCCCCAGAGCAGGAAGAAAAAAAATCTGGGGCCCCCCGGAATTGGGCTGAGAGCGAGAGTACAATCTTAAAACCCAGGTGCAACTTTAACGAGTGGAATTTAGGCCCAAATGGAGTCTGCAGAGGATGACTCAAGAGCCCGTAGCGCGATGCGAAGGGCTATGCGGAAAATGACTAGAAGGAATGAAAGGGGTTTCCCTTTTGGGCCCTTTTGGTGGGTTGCTGTCTGTGAGAATCTACCAATGAAGCAATGGGTTGATGTTCTGGCACCCTATCTTACTGCCGCCCCAGGGGTATCTGTGTTTTCCCTAGGACATTTTGCAATACCCAAAACTGAAGATTGGCTAATTGGGATTAAGGAATGGTTTTGTGCAGTTTGTGAAAAACCCAGAGGGGGAAAAAAACCCTTTCATGGGAAAACGTCTGACTTTGCGAAGAGGGTTTCCGCTCCAAGAGGCTGGGTTCCTACCACCCTGGCTCAACCAGAAGGTGGGCTGGGGGTTAATTAGAAACGAAGATTAGGAGCAAACCAACCTCAGTGGCAGGAGACAGGTTCCACTGTCCAGCTTTGTTGGGGTGCTATAGGGGGGGGGGTGTTTTCCCTGACCCCCTTAAATAAGATGCAAGGTTGAGCCCCAAGCCTTTTGTCCAGGTGGGTGGATTCCCCCGCGGGGTTGACGGGGGTCAGTGGAGATTTCCACAGTGCACCCAGACGTCATACCTGGGGCGGAGACCCAACCAAAACCCGGTAAGACTGCTTCAATGGGTTTTGAGCTTACTTGGGGTTCGACATGATTCAGGGTATGGGGGCCTTTGAGTGGAGACTCACTGTCAAACCCTCTGAGTAATGGCCAGGGTGGGGTAAACATGTGCCCTGGAATGGTTCCAAGCCAGGTGAAGAGTCCTGAGAGCAGCAAGAGTGCTAGATTGCAGAGTGTGAACTAGCTGCAATAGGTTGTATTTTTAAGCCTTTTCAATAGGTTGTTTAGTCGGTTGCTACTAGAGGAGTAGTTGAAATACGTGGGGAACAGTGGAGGGATGTCCCCTTTGTTTATGGATTCTGGTGAAGCTAATGTGGTTGCTAGTAGCAACCAGGTGTCTTTTACCGTTGTTGGTCTTAAAAAATTGTGGTGTTCACTGGTAAATCTGTGAATTTTAGCATGCATGCCAAAGGTGGTAAAGGGGGCTTTTTGCCAAAGTGATGAGGATGCGTAGTGTTAAATCCTTGAAGTGTCAGTAAGGTAAGGGCGGGAAAGGGAATAAAAATCAGCCCTGGCACTAAGCCCCCCCCCAGCCACATACAATATGCTTAAAAAAATTCCCTTGTTCTGCACCCCGCCACTTTTTAAAAAAAATTAACTAAACTGTTTTTCCACGGAGGTTTTTGGTCTTTTTTATGTGTTTTTGTGCAGAAAGGAGGCAGTTAATGCTGTCTTTTTGACAAAAAAACGCATCAAAAAAGCACCAAAAAAAGCTCCGTGTGAACCCCTACACACCAAAAAAAAAGAAACTGTGGTGCAGAGAAACCCCTCACACAGAGTCAGGTGTGCACTTGTTTACAATCGGGACAAGCCAAAATGCCAATAAGCACCGCATACCTACAAAACCCCCAATCACATCACAGTGTCAGGCAATCCTGAATTCAATGATTAACCCGAAGTAAAAATGACCCTCACGCAGGGATCACAGGAGACGTCATCCCCTTTCTTCTTTGGCCCAAAACCCCCCCATGACGTTTCCCGATGAGTCGTTCTTCCTTTTTTTCTCTGTCCCATACGCATGCAAAGTCTTCTTTCCCAGTCACTCTGTCCCCGTGAATTTTCCAAAATACATCTTAGAATCCTCTCTTTTCCAGACTTTCCATCAAATTCCCCAAAAAAGCGTACAGTGGTGGCAAAAGTTTGGCACCTGCAATTCTGTAGATAATACTAGTTTCTTCCCCAAATTGATTGCAATACAAATTCTTTTGGATTATTTTCTTCATTTAAATTTGTCTTCAATGGAAAAACCACAAAAAGCAGTGTCTTAAAACCAAATTTGGGTTAAATTCCCACCAAACATAAAAAAGGGGGTGGACAAAAGTATTGGCACTGTTTTAAAAAATATGTGTGCTTCTCTAAATTTGTGTAATTAACAGCACCCTTAAAAGGTGTTTTCAATAACTAAATAATTGCGCAAGTTGACTGGATTAAAGTTGACTAACCCCTTGTCCGTGTCCTTGTGTGTACAATTGAGCTGGAGAAAAAAAGAAGACCAAAGAACTGTCTGAGGACTTGATATCCAAATTGTGAGGAAGCCTGAGCATTCCAAGGCTACAAGTCCCTCTCCAAAGACCCTAAAAGTTTCCCGTGTTACCGTGGCCAGTGCATCGGAAATGTAAAGCCCCGGACTGGGGTAACCTCCTAGATGTAAAGCCCCTGGCCCGTGGAAATCCTAGATGTAAAGCCCGGCATGTGGCAAACCCCCCTAGATGTGGAGGAAAAGAAAAATTGACGGAGATTTCAACGCAAGATTGTGCGGATGGTGGTTTTAAAGAACTTCAAACAAACATCCAAACAAGTTCAGTGCCCTGCGCCCCGAGGGGCAACTGTAACCCCGTACTTCCGTGGCTCTGAATGAAAAGGGTACTGTAGGGTTTGGATACCGGGAAAAGACCCACTTTTTCCCCGAGACTTAAAAAACCCAGGGGGGGTTTGCCCAAGTTACCTGGAAAGTCTAAAACGTTTTGGAAAAAATTTTTCTGGTCGTGAGAAAATAGGTTTTTTGGGGGAAAAGGCTAACATAGAGTTTACGGGAAAAAAAAAGGCTTAAAGAAAAAAACCGGCCCTACAGTCAAAACTGGGCGGGTTTCCCCTGATGTTTTGGGGTTGCTTTGCTGCCTCTGGCATGGACTGCTTGCCCGTGTCATGGCATTATGAAGTCTGAGATACCAACAATGACCCAAAACACACTTAAAAAAGACTAGAAATGGTTTGAGAGAAAGCCAGGATTCAAAAGTGGGCAGCAATGGTCCAGACCTGAATCCATAGAACACCTGTGGAGAGCCCAAAAGGCAGTTTGGATTCACGGTCCGTGCACGTTCCGCCCTTTACGCTGCAAAACCTTGCTGCGAACCGCAGTCATACCTATTTTTCCTATGAGTTGGTTCTGTTGCTGTGTCGCTGTGAGGCTTGTAGCCGTGTTTATAACTGCGGTTGTAGGCCCCTTTTTCCCGGGGGCCTTCGCCCCTCCATCTTGGGGCCCCCTGATTCCTTGTAGCTCCATAGAGGGCGGCGGGGCCCCAAATTTTCCCTTCCTTTTTCCCACAGTGTGCAGGGGGTTAGGTTTCCCCCTGCCAAATCCCCTTCCACCTGTGGTTTATAAGCTGTTCCCCTCACATCCCTCCCTGACCCCGTTGTTGTTTTTGTTTTGGTGGCTCTTGGTTGGGTTTTTGTTCCTGTGTATTGTTTCTTTTTGTGCCCCTTGGGTTTCTCTTTTTGGGTTAGTTCCATTTTTTTTCCATGTGTTTCTGCACCTTTGTCTGTGAGCTTCTTTGCCTGTTATGTCTTGTTCCTAGTTTTTTTGCTGCCTGTTTCATGTCTGTGATTTTCCTTCCTTGTTCTTTGGGGTTTTTGTGCCCTTCTGCCTTGTTCCCTTGCCTGAGTCCTAGCTTAGTCGCTGATTTGTTCTGTTTTGTTTTTCAGTCAGTCGTTTTGTACCTTGGCTTTTGTTTAAACCCCCTTCTTGCTTGGCATCCGTTTAGCCTGTCTGTCTTTTTGTTTTACTGCCATATTTACTTCTGTTGCTTGTTCGTCCTTTCCTTTTGGTGCCTAGCATTGGCACTTTGGCCTTCTGGTCAGCCCCATGTGGGGACTGCTCTGAGGTAGCACTGGGGTGTTGGGGTCAGCCAACTTACCATCAAAGGCTTGTAAAAATTTCCCATCCCCGTGGCCCTTGGTTACGCCCCCTCGGAGAAAAGCCGGCAGTGGCCCAGTGGGCCCACTACCCGCTATACCCGCTCATCCGTTACAGTAGGATGGGCCATGGACTCCGCTAAATTTTTCCCCTCTGTTTTTTGGTCATGTGCGGTCTTGTTTCTGGTGCCCTTTTTTGTGTGCGGGAGTGTTTTTTTTTTTTTGGCGGGTCTTTTGGTGTTGGGGCGCTTGCCATACCCGGCTTCTGAGCCCCCGGGTTTCGGCCCGCCCTGGCCTTTGAGTCCCCGTGGCACGGTCCCGCCCTGACCCTTCTGGCCCCCGGGTTACGGTCCCGCCCTGGCCTTTTGAGTCCCGGGCTTAGGTCCCCCCCTGGCCTTTGAGCCCCCGTGGCTTCGGCCCCGCCGGGCCCTTTGAGCCCCCGTGGCTTAGGGTCCCCCGACCCTTCTGGTCCCCGTGGCTTAGGCCCCGCCCCGAGCCTTCGAGTCCCGTGGCTTACGGTCCCCCCTGGCTTTTGAGTCCGTGGCTTAGGCCCCCCCTGAGCCTTCTGGTCCCCTGGCTTACGCCCCCGCCCTGAGCCTTCTGGTCCCGTGGCTTACGGGTCCCCCCTGAGTTTGAGCCCCCGGGTTGGGTCCCCCTGAGCCTTCTGGTCCCGTGGCTTACGGTCCCCCCCTACCCTTCTGGCCCCCGGGCTTACGGTCCCGCCCTGAGCCTTTGAGCCCCCGGGGTTTTTCGGTCCCCCCCTGGCCTTCTGGTCCCCCGGGCTTCGGTCCCGCCTGGCCTTTGGTCCCCGTGGCTTCGGTCCCCCCCTGACTTTGAGCCCCCGTGGCTTGGGGCCCCGCCCGAGCTTTTGAGCCCCCGTGGCTTAGGGTCCCCCCCTGAGTTTTTGAGTCCCCGGGGCTTTCGGCCCCAAACCGGGTTCCCCTCCCATTTTGCAGTCCCCCCTTTGTTCCTCCTGGCACCTCCATTTCCTGGTTTCCCAGTATGGCTGTGACCCCTGTATTTGGGTTTTGGGGGGTTGCCCCCGGTTGTTTCGGTCCCCCGACCTAGGTGGAATTTCATTTTGTGGTTGGAAGGGAGGAGGGGGGGTTTAAAGGGGGGGGTACTGTCATGGTCCGTGCCACGTTCCTGTCTTTAAGCTGCGACCTCTGCTGCGAAAAACCCCAGTCGTACCTTGTTCCCATCCAGATTGGTTCCTGTTCAGTTTCGCTGTGAGGTCCCGTAGCCGCTGCTTTCTACCCGCGGTTTCTAGGGGCCTTTTCCCGTGTGGCATGTGCCCCCCCATTTTTGGCGGCTGCCCCGATTCCTTGTAGCTCTATGAGGGGCGGCCCCAAATTTTCCTTCTTTTTCCCCCAAATGTGCAGCGGGGTTAGGCTTCCCCGCCAATCCCCTTCCCCTGGGGTTTATAAGCCTGCTTTCCTCCCTTCCCCTGCTGATCCCTGTTGTTGTTGTTGTTTTATGGGGTCTTGGTGTTGTCGTTGTTCCTGTGTTTGTCTTCTTTTTGTGTCCCTTTTGGATTTTGTTTGGTTGTCCCATGTTGTTTTCCCTGTTCTGTCTGCACCTTTGTCTGTGGTTCTTTGCATGTTAATTTTGTCCCAGCTTGTTTTGCTGTCCCTGTTTCCATGTCTGTGGTTTCCTTTCCTTGTCTTGCCTGTGTTTGTGCCCTATCATGCCTTGTTCCTTGCCGGTCCCAGCCCGTCGGTTTTTGTTCTGTGTGTTTTTTTTTCCGTCAGTTGTTTTGTTTCCTTTGGCTTTGTTTAACCTTTTGCTTGGCATCCGGTTTAGTCCTGTCTGTCTTTTTTTCTGTACCGACATTTTTACTTCTAGTCGCTTTGTCTCTGTCCCCTTTTCCTGTTGGTGCCTAGCATTGGTTCTGGCCTTTGGTCAGCGCCCCCTGCTGGGGGCTGCCTTAGGTAGACTGGTGGCTGTTGGGGGAACCATCCTTACCTCAAAGGCTCTGTGAATTACCCCTGCCCCATGGCAATTGGTTACGCCCCTCCCTGGGTCCACTACCCCCTATACCCGCTCATCCCTTACATTGGAGAAGGCGACCCTTTAAAATCTGGGCCTGGGCAGTTTGCAAAGAAAAATGGTCTAAAATTCCAGCAGAGATTTTTAAAAAAATCATTGGGTGGTTACCGGAAAAGGGTTTGTTCGCAGTTTTTTTGGCTAAAGTTTGTGCTACAATATTAGGGTGAGGGGGCCAAAATTTTGTATGGCCCATTTTTTAAGTTTTGGGGGAAATGATCAATGTTTGATTTTTGTTTCATTCTGTTTTGTGTTTTTTCAGCAAGCAAAAAAAATGAATTTATTAATACCAAAGAATTTGGATTGCAACATTTTTTTTTGTAAAAAAACTGGTATTTGCAGAAGCAGGGGTGCCAATAATTTTGGCCACCACTGTATGTTAGACCCTAAAAATTACTAGGAGTATAATGTTGTACCGTGTTAGCCATAGAAAGTAGTAGAAGAGTGAAGAAATCAGGCGATACCTTTTTCAGGCTAATTGAGTATATGTGATGGTGAGCTTTCGAGAGAACTAGCTCTCTTCTTCAGACAAGTTGTTATACAAGAAATTGAAAATTCACAGACTTTTTATACACAAAAGACATGGACCTTCAAAGGATTTTAGAATTCTTAAAAATAACAAAATGCAATATAAGCAGAGAAGTCATTTACAACAGGTCAAGACATCAACTATCTGGAAACTTGTGAGGAGTGACGGAGGGGTCAGTAAATCTGCGTCTTATCTCGCAGCCATCAGGTGTAATTTGTGGTCATCACAGTTCACACATAGTTTGACATAAAGCTGGCATGAATATTTAGCCCATTTTGCAGAGTCTGAAATTTATGCATTAATTTAAATTCCCACTCCTTTCTCTCCCTCTACGTCTTAAAGTGTCCCATTAAAACCATAATCTTCAGATCTTCAATACAGTGGTCCTCTCTGGAGAAGTGTTGTGCCACTGGAAGATCTGTTCTGCTGTTATTAATAGTGAATCTGTGGGAGTTCATGCGCTGGCTGAGTCTCTGCCCTGTTTTCCCCACATAAAGGCCTGTGGTCGGGCATTGCGCTCACATGATCAGATAAACCACATTGCTAGACCTGCAGGAAAATGTCCCCCTAATTCTGTGCACCTGTTGGGATTGTGGGACAGGTACACTGTCAGCGGTGTGGATGTGCCTGCAGGTCTTGCACCTGTTCTGCAGGCAGGGTGAGGTGCCATTTTCAGTTGGGTCCTTCAGGGCGCTCCGGACAATAATACGCTGCAGGTTTGGTGGTTGCCGAAAGGAAAGGAGAGGGGGGACTGGGAATATGTCTTTGAGTCTATTGTCCCTATGTAGTACGGGTTGAAGTTCCTTGGCAATCTTTCGTAGGATCTCCAGCTGTGGGTTGTAGGTTACAACTAGGGGCACACGTGGCGCGCAATGACGTCATCACATCTTGCGCCTGCCCCGCGGCCTCCTGGGAGCTGAACAGACAGGATCAGTAGATCCCAGCTGTTCAGCCTCGGCTGCTGCTTGCACCGCGCGGTGCAGGCGGCGGCTGTGATGGCTGCATGGCTGGGTCAGTGACCCGGCCGTGTGGCTAGGGGGGCCTGTCGGTCCCCTGCCACAGGGGTCCGGTCGCTAATGCAATCATTACGGCCCCTGTAGCGCGCCACAGACCGGCGCCGGGACTCGGGGCCCACCGGGGTGAAACACTGGTCCCAACGGCGGGCGATCCGAGCCGGCCCTGCGGCCCGGACCCCAATGGGCAGTCCGGGCCTGGTAAGGTAAATACAAGGAAGTCCACACCACAGGACACATCTGATGATACTTGGTATTATGGTCCGTAGACCATTAATTATGTAGCTGAGCCTCAGGGTCAGGAGATGGTCAGTGACGCCCAGGGGTCTTGTGATGGGGAGAAGGCCTTATTGCGATACTGCAAGTTCTGAGCTACAGAACAATGAGTCAGTGATTAGTAATGAGTGGTGGTGATACTCGTGTGAGTAAAACTGACATACATGGTCATGCGAGGACAAGCTCCAGCTCTATTATTTTGAAGAGTGAAAATGGCTATGACCGGTCCTTTTGCCTATTGTGAGGTGAGCGAATGCTATGGGCCCATGGCTGAGCTGTATGTGGACAATTTAATCTCTGCCTCTGAGGATGTAAGGGAGAGGCTGCCTTTAGCAACAATGAAAATGGATTGTATTCCTCCAATTTCATGGAAGGTGTGGGCTGGTCCAGCACAGGGAAACAGAGGGGACCGTGACTTTTGTAATGCGGTACCCCAAAATAAGAGCTTTTACCCACGAGGGTTGATTCTGTAAGGTGAAAAGACCTATGGCCTTTGCCAGAGGGAGTGATATTTTACAGAGTGACCTCAGCTGGTCACATTCCTCTTCTACTGAGTGGTTTGCCACAGTGGACGTGCAAGAGATGTGCCACCGAGATACCTGGCCTCGGTGAGGAAAAACCAGCAGTATTGGGTCAGTAAACATAGGTTACTGATACTTGTTAGTGTTAAAATGGCTGTTATGCAGCTTAATATGGGCCTGCTTTTTCGGAACATCAGTAGTGTGGGTGAGAGGCCCTTCTCAAGTTCCAGGACAGGGTTTTGGCAGGTCTCTGGAGGGCTATTAAAGCCTACTCCTCCAGACAACTCGGGGTGTGGTTGCTAGCTGGAATTGGGAGCAACAGTGGAGTGGCTGAGAGGGCTATGATTCCCACCCAGGCTGGAGAGAAGCCTGAAACCAGAGGTTACTGGTAGTGTGAGTGTCACAGTCCCCAGTCCGGACTGCGGACGTGTCCCTGTCTCTGTTGCGGCACTTGTCCCGCCTGTCTGTCATCTCAGTGCATACTCACCTGTTCTTGCTCCTGCTCTGGTCCTTGCTGCTGCTGGTGTCCTGCGCATGCACGCGACTTCCTTAGGGCGGGCGCGACGTTTTGCTAAGACATAAAGATACAGTACACTTATTACCTGGCAAATGACTCTCACAACATGGGACTTAAGTAACTTCTTGCCTGGGCTCTGGGTCAGTTTGTTGATGTTCCCACATTGATCCTAATCTTTGCTTGCTGTCCGTTACCTATACCTGTTACTTGCATTTACTGACGTCCTAGTTCCAGTGTTCCTGTACTGCTGTTACTTGTTGTTATGTTAGCCTGTTACCTGCCCTGCTGTTACCTGCCGCCCCACAAGTCTGCTACCTGCCTGGGATGCTACTACTTACGGTTGCACCTGCTTGTTTCTGCTGTCCTCCATCCGACACTTCGGCTGTCACTGCGAGCACCCATGTCAGGGGTACCGACCTGGGAGTCCCCCGCACCTAAGTCCATCTAGCATTGCAGCAGGCTCCGGTGCAGGCCGGGAAGCCCTTAGAATTCGCTCCCTGGCATGGTCTGTATCTACACCTTTGCTCGCGGTGACCCAGAGGAGCCACATATACCTGGCTTCCACCCATTACAGTACAATCTGACCATGGATCCTGCTGATGTGACTCTGCCTGACATCCAGCATGTCGCAGCCATTGTATCCCATACTTGGCTCCCGTCTGGAGCAACTTTTTTAGGTTGTCCAGTAATTTACCACACGTCTCGCTGAGGCCACCTCTGTACATGCACCTGTAGTAGCCTCGCCTTCCATTGCCATTACAAGTCCCAGCCTGCACCTGCCTTCCCATTACCACAGTGATCACAAGACATGTTGCGGGTTTATTAATCAGTGAACCATCCACTTTGAGGTCCTGGCACACCAGTTCCCGTCTAATCAAGCTTTCATCATCAGCCTGCTCACAGGTGAAGCCTTGGCTTGGCCCTCACCCTTTTGGGAGCAAGGGGACCTCTTGAGCTCTTTCCGTAAAGTCTTTGAAGAATCTGAGCACAATACCTATGCTGCATCTTCTTTGCTCAGCTTCAGACAAGGTGATTCCACTGTGGGTCAATATGCCATTCAGTTCATCACAGTGGCCTCTGAGCTTGCAGTCTGGAATAATGAGGCACTGGTGGCAGCCTTCTGGGAGCGCCTCGCTGGACAAATCAAGGACAAACTGGCTGGTCATGACCTTTCATCTACCCTGGACAACCTCATCGCTCTAGCTATCAGGATTAACATCCATTTTTCACAGAGAAAGTTGGAGCTTTGCCAGCAGAAAACACCCTCCCATCCTCACAATCTTCCTCATCTTGCACCTGTCTTCCCAAGTCTCCCTCACCCCCCGGGATAAACCTATGTAGGTGGACAGTGTTCATGTAACTCAGGAGGAACGCACTTACTGGTCACTCTCAGTTCTACATCTGGCTTCATGTTTCAAGTCTCTGCTATTCTGGACTCTGGTTTCACTGGGAACTTTATCCATCCGTCTTTGGTTTCCAAGTACTGCCTGCCTGTTTACCGTGTTGAAAAACCTCTGTGTTTTTCCTCCACCAAAGGGGAAATTCTGAACGAACCTGTTGTGTTCTATACCAAGCCACTGACTCTATAGGTTGGGAAATCCCACAAGGAGAAGATCTCGTTCTACATTCTGCCTTCTTCCTCTGATACAGTTCTCCTAAGGTTCCGGTGGTAACAGCTGTACGCTCCTGCATTGCATTGTAAAATTGGCTTGGTTATCCATTGGGGCCAGCAGTGCCGCTCATACTGCCTGAAGTCTGCCTTTCTAGTGGAATCCTGCCCACCTCTCCCCTGCCGATCCCCTCTGTTCCTGCTGTGAACCCCCAAGGTCACGAGAGCAGGCTGGTGTGTGTTCCCATTATTTTCCGAAAAAGTTGGCAAGTGCGGAAGAAGAGGCAGACCTCCCAACTTTTAGAGATTGTAAAGAGGTACTCATTAGGCCACTCCTCTAACCACACCCAAACACATGACATCACACTAAGACACACCTCTAACCACGCCCAAACACATTCATGCCAACTTTTTAGATAGCCAAAAAGGGACACATTTTCAGGATTGCATTGTATCCAATGATGAAATATTGAGTAAGTTGTTATGTAATATACAGCAAGGAAGCAATCAGATACTTTTTATAGCAAAATAGTCAGTTTATTGATGCAAATCTATTTCCCAAATGAAAAGGAGGGAAATTCATAGAGCTAAGAAGGACAGAGGGACAAGTGTAAAAAATAGAGACACTTGGGAGGTATGGAAGAGGGAATTTAAAGAGTACCTATCCCGTCCAGGGAAACCTCATAAAGTAAAAGAAGACTAAAATACAAGCACTTTGTCATATATGCTTCATTAGGAAAACCAAAGCATTTTTTAGTGTTGAGCGATTATTATCGACAAAGTTGAAATCGGCACGGTATTTACGTTGATCGGATTTTTTTAGATCACGCGATAATTTAGGTTAAAATCTGTGCAGAATCTATTAATATCGCGCCATTTTCGGCGCTTCCTGTCATTTTGCCGGCCAGCACATCAGCTTACAGAATAGATCAGGGTGAGATGTGTGGGGCGACGTCATGACTGGGATGTGTATGGTTGCGATTGGCTGGAAAAATCACATGATCTCGTTTTACTAGAACAGCCCTTCCTGTTCATGATCAGTGTCTGTCAGCGTCTCATAGCAGTAGGACGTGTGCTCTGCCTCTGTCCAAACAGCTCAGCAAACAGCTCAGCGAAATTATTCTGTTTCTTCACAGAGAAAGCGTGTTAGCTTTCTACTGTTAGCTGTGATCCTTACAACTTAGTTAGATCAGAGATTTGAAGATTTTATGTAGTTATGTAGAGAATTTTAAAGGAGCATCTACCGCTGTAAAGTCACGGGGGAGAGCGGGCGAACACAGACAAGCTCTATAAAGAATACTGGATATAGTTCGCCAAGACTTAGTGTAGACATTGCACTGCAATAGCTTTATTATTAACAGTTTTCTATTGAAATATTTCCTGGATATTGGGCAGCCTGAACTTATATTAGAATACACATCTTTTTAGTACTGCAGGGCCTTTTTTAG
>JAODAL010080804.1:0-12118 GCA_025379985.1 Phyllomedusa bahiana | reverse complement strand
TTTGAGCCGTGCACTGTCCCCAGGGCCGTTTCCAAGATCCCCTCCGCCACACTTAGCCATTGTCTTCCACAGGGATTTGTTTAGATGCTTGTCGGCTGTACCAATACAGCTCCGGTGCGCCCGCGTCCCGACTGTGGTCCGGGTGCAGGAGAACAGAGCCTCACCAGCTATGTCTCGAGGTAGCTCCGGAGCCAGCTGAATCCCAGGAACTGTTACGCTGCAGCGATGACCGAATCCTGTGGAGATTTTCTCCCTGTGATGTCCGCGCCTGTCAGAGCCTGCGCCACGCTCCGGATCTCGCCATCTCCTTCCTTCTCTCGGTGATCGCGGAACGAGGTCACACCGAGCCCCAGTTGATATTCGGGAGTTTTCGTGTGGTCGAGAGATGTTTTTGTTGTAGAGGTAGCACCAAAGCGTCTTAGTAATTTAGCCCCAATAATATGCAGTCCCAATTTGGAGAGCTCCCTCTCACCTGCCATCTTGTCAGAGCTCGGCCACGCCCCCCATTTATTATTTTTGATCTTATTTGGGGCGATTGGCTTTGTAAAGGGGAAAAAGGGCGGTGTAACGTGTTGTTATTTTATTTTTTTGTTGTTTGTGTTTTTACTTTTTTTTCACTTTTGACATTTATTTGTGTACTTATTTTCATATTTTTCACTTTTCCTTCTACACAAATCATCAGAGTTGCAGTTTTAGAAATGGAGACCTTGCACAGTATTTAGTACTGGTGAACTAGTCGCCATGACAACGGCCTGTCAACCATGCCACAATGCATTGCGGGCATAGTGACGTCACAGGATGACCTCCCGGGAGTGAACGCACTTCCCGGGATCATCAGACCAGAGGAGCAGTGCCGCACTTCATGCGAGAAAAAAAAAAAAAAAAAAAAAAAAAAATTGTGTGTGGGGGGGGGTAACAAAAAAAAAAAAAAATAAAAAAAAAAAAAAAAAAAAAAAAAAAAAAAAAAAAAAAAAAAAAAAAAAAAAAAAAAAAAAAAAAAAAAAAAAAATCAAAAAAAAAAAAAAAAAAAAAAAAAAAATTGGGAAAACAAAAATAAAAAAAAAAAAAAAATATAACACGCCGGGATCAGGCAGGAGGAGCTCACTCCTCCTGCCTTGCGGCTTTATTATCGCAACCATGACAGGTTTGCGGTAATGAAGCATAATCACCCGCGCAGGAGCTCACTCCGGCCGGGTGATGGACATGAAGCCAGCGTAATTTAACCGCTGTCCCAGGTTTCGATCGCGCGTGGCTCGTCCGCAACACGCGCGATCGGCGGGGGGGGGGGGGGTCCCCCCCAGGGCATATGGATACATCCATTTGCGGGAAGTCACTTCCCGCTAGGGGCGTATCCATACGCCCTATGTACGGAGGGGGTTAACAAGTTTTGGCAGTAGCTTTGGGCAAAACAACTACAGGTATAGATCACCTAGCACTAAGAAACATAAAAGATAACTTAATAAAATGAATTAAAGAGTTGAGAAAGAAAAAAAAATAAAAAACCGAAAAAACACCTCAAATATACCCTATCAAAGACCTGTTCTGCCTCTAAAATGGGAATTCGCCCCAATAAGGCGCCCCACACTGGAACCTAACTAACCCTGTCCCTATCTACATTAAAATGAAAAAATGAAAAACAATATACCACAAACGGAGTGCACAAACACAAAAAGTGCTGTGATAAATAACAAGACAACAGACAATATACGTTTGATGTTCAAATAATACTATGAATTGATGATGCGTCATAGAAGATGATAATAACGCATAAAATTCCCAATATTCCAATGCTTTCCCCTCCTAGATACTGGGGTTCATCAGGAAAAATTGCAAGTTGATAACAACAATACGGAACATCATCAAGAAAAATCAACAAGAAGTATGCAATAAATATAATCACGTCCTTAATGATGGAAAACAGGCTGGTAAGATAGAGGACGGGGTCCAGGATAAGTTATGGTACAGACCCCGCTATCTTGATTACTGAACAGGTCCAAGCAGTAAAACAAATTCAGTGAAGCACAACCACATATATAGCAAGCAAATATACCCAGTTAGTATCACCATAGCACCTTGACTACCACAGAGCCCTGTATGCAAACGCCCAAAAAAAAAAACAAAAAACACATGTTGCAAAGGTGTTAAAACTACAAGGTCCGGCATGCAAGTACCGAAAAAATGCCTCATTGCAGTGCAGTAGCGGGAAGGGAAAAAAAAAACAGTTAAATAAACCTACATAGACCATGAGATGCATGCCGCTGTCACCCCGCATTCTCAGCAGCGCCGACGGCACATATAATGGACTAGCAATATCCGCAGACAGAGCCGGACTTGAATAACAGAAATTAAACATACAACATGCAATGAAGGCGCTAAGCCGTATTTTTAATTATAAAAAGCGGCCTATAGAGCAAAATATTTGTATGCAGCTAAACAGTTGTATATTTTGTGATAACATGATAAAAGAATCCCAAACTAGAGAATCCAATAAGATACTATAGAGTTCCAATAGGTATATACAACGTGTATGATATACCGAAATATGGCTAATTAATACTAAACCTAAAATAGAAAAAAACACAAAAAAAAAAAACGTTGTGGCAGTACGGGGGGGGGGGGGGGGGGGGGGCGGGGGGGGGCGTAAGGCGCGATATAGTCGTACTATAGGTTTAAAATATAAAAAAAAACAAAAAAACCAAACAAAAAGAAAAAACAAGCCCATAGAGCAGGATCTTTAAGTGCAACTAACCAGATGAAATGTTAGTAATAGACCCAGTAAAAGATCCCACACTGGTTTGGGTGCTGTAGAATATTACCTGGCCACAAGGAGTGCCTTCTTACAGACACACAATACTTTTGTATTGAAGCTCTTGCGGTTTATCCTAACACACAATTTTTTCACTTTTGATGGAAGGTACTACCACCACCAGGGCACAGCTATGGGACCCCAGTGGCCCCCACATATGCCAATTGTTCCTGGGCTGGTGGGAGAGCACCATAGTCTTCTCAGAATTGGTATAAAAATTTGTAGTAACATCCATTCTGGGGACGTTAGTATTGATGACATCATCATACTGTGGTCAGTGATAGAGAAAACTTCTCTTTTTTATTGAGAGCCTCAACGTCAACCTCCATAGGTTTAAAGTTCACGTTCGAAATCACCACCGTGCGCTAGTATTTCTGGACCTTTGATAAGAAAATCTAATGATGGGATTTGGAGACAACCATTTAGAAAGCCAACTGCAGGAAACGCCGTCTAAATGGGAGAGTTTCCAACCACGTTCCCTAAAACCAGGGTATTCCAAAGGGCCAGTACATTAGAACTCGCAGAAATTGCTCATCCATACAGCTATACAAGAAGAAGCTGATCGATTAAAAACAGATTTTTAGACGAGTTACCCAAAAAAGGTTTTATCTCAGGCCATACTCATTTGCACACGATACTGATAGAAATTTATTTCTTCAGGTTCATTCGCTTAATAATAACTGTCAGTCCACACGTATTTTTGGCACCTTTTATCTTGCGTCGACCCAGATTCGCTCTCTAATCCGGAGTTTTTTGGCCTTTGCTCACCCGGTCCTATATTATCCGAATTTGTTGATCTCCCCCAGCTTATTACATTCAGGAGAGGAGAAATATTGGGGATCGACTTGTGCCATAGTTTATATTCCCATCCCGTTCCCTCCCTATGTGGATGACTACAAAACAGTTGGACATATAGATGTGGAGTTTGTAAAGCATGTGGGGCTAATTATGTCTCTAAATCATACACATGATTCGACGGGCCGTACCTTTAAGATGTACAGTGATGCAAATTGCAAAACGAAAGGTGTCATATATCGTGTTCCGCCATGCCCGTCCAAGTATGTTGGAAAGACAAAGGCGTGAAACGAGACCCGTAATTAGAACATATTGCGAATTACACTAAACGGGACTCTCCGGTCTCACGCCATATGAATACCTTCCACTATGATAACCCTTTGCTTTATCCTTTCTGTAATCGAAGTGGTCTCACCATCTCCACGTGGAGACATTGATCGAGAGTATTACCCCGGATACCCGTGGATCTCAATCTTTAAATCATTGAAGCCAACGGTCTAATGATATTTGTCCTTTGCTCCATTCATTTAGCAAATTGTTCAACTTCACTAAATATTACATATTTATGCATCATCAGTATTAATATGTGGTATGGTGTTGCCATAGTTGTTCCATTATTTATAGTACCTCTTCAATAGTTTTTTTCATTTATCATTCATATTTGAAAATTCATCCTTTGTATGTTAAATATTATTTTGCTTTATTTATATTCGTATCAACAACCTATTTTGAGTACAATTATAGTTATGAACATCCTACGATATCTAATTTATACCTCATTGACCTGTCAGTGTGGAATCTTTTACTGGTCTATTACTAACATGCATCTGGTAGTTGCACATAATATCCTGCTCTATGGACTTGTTTTTTTTGTTTTTTTTTATATCTAAAGTACACTATATACGCCTTTGTACTGCCACAACGTTTTTTTTTTTCTATTTTAGTTTAGTAGTAATTAGGCCATATTTTCGGTATATCTACACGTTTATAGTCCTATTGGAACTCTATAGTATCTTATAGGATTCGTTAGTTTGGATCTTTTATATGGTTTATCACAAATATACAGACTGGTTAGCTGCATACAAATATTTGCTCTATAGGCTCGCTTTTTTATAATAATTAAAATACGGCTTAGTCGCCTTCCATTGCCATGTTTGTTATGTTTATTTTCTGTTATTCAAGCCTCAGGCCTCGTTCTGCGATTGATTGCCGCATTATATGTGCCGGTCGCAGCTGCTGAAATGCGCCGGTGACAGCGGCATTGCATCCTGGTCTATGTAGTATTAATTTAACTGATTTGTTTTTTCCCTTCCCGCTTATCTGCAACATGCATGAGGCATTTTCCGTATTGGCATGCGGACCCTTTATTTTAACTCCTGGACAACATGTGGTTTTTTTGTTTGTTTTTTTTTGTTTTGGGCTTTGCATACAGGGCTCTGTGTAGTCAAAGGTGCTAATGGCTTGATACTATTGGGTCTAATTGCCTTGCTAATAAGTGGCTTTGATTCACTGAATTTGTTACTGCGCTTGACCTGTCCAGTAATCCAGATAGCGGGGATCTGTACATACTTATCCTGGAACCCGTCCTCTATCTTACCCAGCCCTGGTTTTCCATCAATTAAGGACGTGAGTGATATTTATTGCATACATCTTGTTGATTTTCCTATATGTTCCGTATTGTGTGTTATCAACTGCAATTTTTCCCTGATCGAACCCAGTATCTAGGGGGGAACGCGTGGAATATTGGAAATATATAGCGTTATTATCATCTTCCTATGACGCATCATCAATTCCATAGATATTGAACATCAAACGGAATTTGTCTGTTGTATTGTATATTTATCACAGCACTTTTTTTGTTTGAGCACTCCATTTGTGGTATAAGTGTTTTCTTTTTCATTAGATGTATGCTAGGTACATGGTAGTTTAGGTTCCAGTGTGGGGGCTCCCTTATGTGGGCGATTTCCCATTTTTGAGCAGACAGGTCTTGATAGGTTATTTGAGGGTGTTTTTCGATTCTTTCCAACTCTTATTCATTTTTATTAAAAGTTAGTTGTTACGTATCTTTATTCTAGGTGTTATACCTGTAATTTTTTTGGTTTAAATTGTATTGGTATACCCAAACTTCATTTCATTATATCAAGGTCTCTAACACCTATACATCGTGCTTAAGTAGAGTACATGTAGTGTTCTGTGTTTTTGAATACCTCAATGCTCGTTTAGGTGTACCCTTCCTTTTTCTAGTATTATTCTCCTTTTTGGGTCTCTATGCACATTCCTTACCCCTTGTTTGCGACAAATGGCTGACTGAGGTTGAGGGAGTTTTCTATGATAAAGAATACAGTAGTATTCAAAAAAGTGATTTACATTTGTCCCAACTCTTTAAGGATTTAAATGTAAAATATCGATTATACATTAAATCATGGTGGGAGCTTTTAAATCTTTGGAAAAACTATAATCAAAAAAATATAGTTTTCCGAAAGTGCTTAGATCCCGAATGTACCGGCATTGAGATCTAAAACCCAATTAATGCGACTTGGGAACAGGAGGCGACTTCCTCTTCCTGCGTCTTATGAATATTCCTTGGGATGAGGAAAAGAATATTTTAGAGAGATGCATATCGAACGTTAAAGGACATTGTTTGACACTGTGGCTCCACACGTAAAAGTGAACCAGAATTCAACCAGAAAGAGACTGGGAACCTTCAAATAATATGGAAAATTTAACAATCCCATCTCAAGAGAGAAAACATAATCAATATCGGCGCGATTTGGCGCGAGTTTAGGGAAAACCGCTTCAAAGTGTCCTGGACTCTCATAGACCATCAATGAATAATAACTAGTGGTACAGATATATCTTCCCACTGATACAGACCACTCCTGATTCAGATCAAGACGTACACAAAATCGTACATTTAAGAGGTCCCTTACAAACTCGATTTCCCACTGGAAAATCGCTTCCCGAAGGATGCCGCCCAAACAATCGCGAGGAGGTGAGAAAAATAAATGTGAAGTCTGTAAATTCCGATATACCAGTATCTTCATCGTTGTCCTCTGTCAAACTCTCTCTTCTATGTTTTTCGCCATCTACCCCACAGCAGGTCCTTTACAACAGAGCAGTCTCCCTCCCCATCATCCAACCTACACCTTCTTCTTTTTTAGAGCGGATTTTGACGGCAATTAATGGACATTAGGGTAAACGGCCAGTCAGGTTCTTCTTACCTTACCACAAATTATCAAACTTTCTGATAGAGAAGTTGTCTCCGGGTGAAATTTCAGTATTAAGTAGAGGTCTTTCATTTGTGCCTATACTCAAATAATCTTTTTGGGTGGGTCAGAGATATCCATTTGTTTGCCTCGCAAACTTAAATGGAAGAAGTTTTTAAATATAAAAGAGAACAGACCAGTTGTCTCTCTTGGTGTGGATTCCACCGATCTTATGGGGATACAAACCCTGGTGGATTAACTGGAGGACAACGAGAAAGATTCGCTCATGGGTCCATTTTCTTCTTGTCGACCCAAGAGTACTAAAATGCCCTCCATCTCCCTGTTGACAAAATCGATATGTTTTGTAAGATGGTGGTGTGACCGGTATTGAGAAAATACACACAAATGAGATTTTGACCCAGAGAAGTCAATCTCACCAAAGATGAATACGCTTCCCTTAAAAATCTGGAACAGGATAAGTCTATTACTTCAAATCCGCCGACAAAGGCGGGAAATTGTCATTCTTACCATCTTGACTAATAAAAACATGTGCCTAACAATATGAATGATAAACAAGGCTATGCTTTATTAGACTACCCAATCCGTCACAAAATTTCATGTCCCAGCTCAAAAGTTTCTGGTGAATCATTGATTCAAATTGAGTACAATTACTTATTTCCAGCACACCCTCAAGTATCTACTTTTTAAGGCCGTCCTAAGGTTCATAAGTGGGTTGGTCCCCCTAAAATGCAGACCAATAATTTCATGCAAAAATAATCTGACCCAAAATGCGAGTCTCATGTTGATAAAATACTTCGCCCAATCGTTACCTCCCTTCCCCTCGAACATTAGGAGACCACTGACCTGCTGTACAAAATTACGGCATGATAGTGGAGGAGGACGTATGGTTATGCAGTTATTGCCGTTGAGCGCTCTACAGCTCCATTCCCCAGAAGGGGTTTTGGTGCTGTAAATATAACCTGCCACAGGAGTGCCTTCTACAGACACACAATACTATTGGTATTGAAGCTCTTGCGGTTTTTATCCTAACACCAATTTTTCACTTTTGATGGAAGGTACTAACTCACACCACTCAGGGGCCACAGCTATGGGACCCCAGTGGCCCCCACATATGCTAATTTGTTTCCTGGGCTAGTGGGAGAGCCACCATAGTCCCTTCCAGAATTGTAAAAAAATGTTGTTAGTAACATCAATTTCTGGGGGACTTATAATCAGCGACATCATCATACTGTGGGTCAGTGATAGAGAAAACTTTCTCTTTTTTTATTGAGCAGCCTCAACTCAACTCCATAGTTAAAGTTCCACGTTCGAAATCAACGTCACGTGAGCAAGTATTTCTGACGCTTTTGAAAAGAAAATCTAATGATGGGATTTTGGAAGACAACCATTTTTAGAAAAGCCAACTGCAGGACACATGCTTCTTAAATGGAGAGTTTTCCATCACTTGCCCTAAAACAGGTATTCAAAGGGCCAGTACATAGAACTCGCAGAAATTGCTCAACCTTAACAGCTATACAAGAAGAAAGCTGATCGATTAAAAACATGATTTTTAGAGCGAGGTTACCCCACAAAAGTTTTTTATCTCAGCATACTCCCTCTTGCAACGCGATACTGATAGAAATTTATTTCTTCAGTTCATTCGCGTAATAAGAACTGTGAGTCCACACGTATTATTGGCACCGTATGATCTGTGTCTTCCAGATTCCGCTCTCTTACAGAGTTTTTGGCCTTTGCTCCCCCAGGACCCTAATTATCACCAATTTTTGATCCAGCCCCCCGCTATTACATTCAGGAGAGGGAGAAATATTGGACGACTTGTGCATAGTTTAAATACCCCTCCCCCGTCCCTCCCCTATGTGGTTGACTACAAAAACAGTGGACATATAGAATGTGAGTTGTAAACATGTGGGCTAATTGATGTCTCTAAATCATTCACATGTTATTTCGACGGCCGTACCTTTCAGATTACAGTTATGCAATTGCAAAACGAAAGGTGTTCATATATCAGTGTTCCTGTCCATGCCCGTTCCATGTAATGTTGGGAAAGACAAAGCGTGAACCTGAACGCCCGTATTTTAGAACATATTGGAGATTTTACACATATACGGAATCTCCGGTCTCACGCCCATATGGAATACCCTTCCACTATGATAACCCATTTCTTTAATCCTTTTTCAGTAATACGAAGTGGTTCTCACCATCTTCCTACGTGCGGGAACTTTGATCGAAAGCTATTACAACGGGAAACCCGTTGGATCTTCAATCTAAATCATTGAAGCCAACGGGTCTTAATGATTTTTGTCCTTTGCCTCCATTCATTTAGCAAAATGTTCAATTCACAAAATATACATATATTGTAATGCATCTCAGTAATAATATGTGGAATGGTGTGCCATAGTGTTCCATTATTTCGTATGTATCCTCTTCAGTAAGTTTTTCATTATCATTCATAATTGAAATTTCATCTTTGTCTGTTAAATATTATTTTTGCTTTATTAAAATTCAGATCAACAAGCCATATTTTTGTACGTGATTATAGTATGAACATCTACGATATCTATTGAGTAACCTCATTGGACCTTCAGTGTGGGATCTTTACTGGTCCTATTACAACATTCATCTGGTTAGATTGCACATAAGTATCCTGCTCTAGGCTTTTTTTGTTTTTTTTAGTTTTTTTTTATATCTATTAGTACACTCTATAGCGCCTTTGTACTGCCAACAAAACACGTTTTGTTTTTTTTTTTTTTCTCTTTTAGGTTTAGTATTAATTAGCCATATTTAGGTATATCATACACGTTGTATATACCTATTGGAACTCTATAGTATCTTAGAGGATTCTTAGTTTGGATCCTTCTTATATGGTATATCACAAATATACAACTGTTTAGCTGCATACAAATATTTTGCTCTATAGGCTGCGATTTTATAATTTATAAAATACTGCTTAGCGCCTTCATTGCCATGTTGTAATGTTTATTTTCTGTATTCAAGCCTCGCTCTGTCTGCGCTATTCAGTCATATATGTGCCGTCGGCGCTGCTGAGAATCGCGCGGGTGACAGCGGCATTGCATCCTGGTCTATGTGTTTATTTAACTGTTTTTATCCCTTCCCCGCTACTGCACATGCATGAGGCATTTTTCCGGTAATTGCATTGCCGGACCTGTAGTTTAAACACCTTGCAACATGTGTTTTTTGTTTTTTTTTTGGGCGTTTGCATACAGGGCTCTGTGGGTAGTCAAAAGGTGCTAATGGCTGATACTAATTGGGTCAATTTGTTGCTATATATGTGCTTGGAATCACAGAATTTGTTACTGCTTGGACTGTCTCATAATCAATAGCGGGGATCTGTACATAACTTATCCGACCCCGTCCTCATATCTTACCAGCCCGGTTTTCCATCATTAAGGGACGTGAGTTATATTTTAGTTGCATAACATCTTGTTGATTTTTTTTTTTCCTAGAGTTCCGTATTGTTGTTTATCAACTGCATTTTCCCTGATGAACCCCAGTATCTAGGGGGAAACTCGTTGAATATTGGAAAATTTATGCTTATTGGATCATCTCTATGACGCATCATCAATTCATAGTATTATTTGAACATCAAACGATATTTCTGTTGTATTGTTATTATATCACAGCAACTTTTTTTTGTTGTCGCACTCCTTTTGTGGTAGTCATGTGTTTTTCTTTTTTCATTTAGACTGTAGCTCAGGGACTGGGTAGTTTAGGGTTCCAGTGTGGGGGCGCCCTTATTGGGGCGATTTCCTTCCCCATTTTTGAGCAGACAGGTCTTTGATATGGTATATTTGAGGGTGTTTTTTTCGTTTTCCTTTCTCAACTCTTATTCCATTTTATTAAAAGTTATGTTTCTGTATCTTATTCTAGGTGTTATACCTGTAAGTTGGTTTTGGTTTTAAATGTATTGGTATACCCAGAACTTCATTTCATTATATCAAGGCTTCTCTACACCTATACATCGTGCTTAAGTAGAGTACATGGTAGTGTTTGTGCAGTATGCTTTGGGTCATTGTCCATATGGAGACTCTCGGTTCACATATCATGATCAGAACATGTTAGCGCCCACGACTTCTCAACGTTGGTCTCAAAATCGGGCAGTCCTATCCTATCTTTACCTCTCAATCGTGCCAACAGGCCTCTCACTGGGTCACCGACCTCCATTTTTTCAGAGAGAAAAAAAAAAAAAACCCCCAAACCTGCAAAGCTGCCCTTTTTATGCACCTGTAGAGTGGCGGGACAAAAAACCCAAAAAATGGAAGCACCCCCCCTTTTCCATATGGGTTTAAAATAATGTACACCAAGTATAACGTATTTTTCTGCCCAAAAAAAAAATTTCTGAAAAAAGTATGCAAACCTGGGTTTCCACTGGCAGGGCTGCGGCCCCCACACAGGGCTGTCATAAGAAGGGCAGCTTTGGGGGTTGGGGTTTTTTTTTTTTTCTCTTGAATAAGGAGGGGGGTGACCCCGTGAGAGGGCCCGATTGGGTCGATTTAGAGGTAAAATAGGATAGGAAAGCCCATTTTAGACCCCCGTTTGAAAGTCGGGGCAGTTAAAACATGTTTGATCATTTAAAAGTGAACCGGAGTTCAAGTTTTTTCATTATGAAAATTTGCATAAATGCTTCTTTAGGGTTTTTGACGTAGTGTATTTTCCCCCCCTTGTCCAATGGAGGGCCCATTTCTACCCCAAGCCGAACTTCCTGTGATGTCTTTAATTGGTTCTTATTGCCACATATCGTCTTTTTCATGAGCCATTGTTTTTGTGAAGTGTACCCCTCCCTCCTGCAGTAAAACAACCCCACAACATGATGCTTTCCCCCCCCGTGTTTTTCAGTGGGGAAGTATTTTTAGGCTTCCAAGCTTCTCCTTTTTTTTCTGAAGAAAAAATGGCATTATGGGCCCCAAAAATTTCGATTTTTTGTTTTTAGACCAAAACATGTCTCCAAAATATAGGGTTTTGTTCCTGTGTGCATTTTCAAACATAAATCTGGCTCTATGTGTTCTTTTTGGGGTAATGGTTTTCGCGGCAGAGTGGGTTTTCAGCCCCCTGTTGATACAGTACCATTTCATGTGGGTAATGACCCCAATCTTAAAAGCTTCCCCAGCAACTTCACAAGGTGTTTTGCTTTTTTTCTTTGGGTGGGTATGGGTATGTCAGACCGAAGCACTTTTTTCTCTGAGACACAGAAAACCCCCCCTTCCTAACGGTATGATGGCTGGACCTTCCATCTTGTTCCTACTTGGTATAATTGTTTGTACAGATGAACGAG
>JAODAL010080803.1:0-12118 GCA_025379985.1 Phyllomedusa bahiana | reverse complement strand
CCCTTTTGGGTGTAAGAATGAAGGTGTTGTTGCTCTCCCATAGACTTCGACCATCGACCGATGTCGCATCGAAACTTGTCGAGGGGCCCGCTATGGCCCATCGACCGTTGTCGATAGCCAAACGTAATCGTAACATAGTAATTACGCTTCATTGATTTGCTTTAGACATGAAGTCAAAGGTAAATAAAGACTATTACCAAATACATTGCTTTTCTGAATTTGCTTTCATTCAGAGTTAAAGCAAATCTTATCTCCTTCTTTAGTATACAAGCTTCCCTAGTTACCGACCACCTCTCTCTGCTATAACAGGCTGCAGAGGGGCCAGGGGTAACTCCCCCTTTTCGGTTTCTTACTGAAAACGGTTTGTTTGCCTTAAATTATGTCAAACTTTAATTTAACCGGAGGCTTGGTACTAGTTACAAACCCAGATCAGTTCCTCAAAGGGGGTTTTCCGACACGCAGTTTTGGTGTGTTTTAACCCCCTCCAATTAAACTGCCTTTTTTCCCAAAATTCTTTCTTTGTCTAAATTGTTCAGAAAGGTGTTTGAGAAAGTAATCAAACTTTGTTTAAAGTTTTTGGGATTACAAACACAGAAATTGATTTCATTTTTCCAACGTTTAGCAAGTGAAAAAAAAGCTTGCTGGTAAAAAAGGAAGTTTAATTGAAGCGCAGTTAAAATGCAAAAAAACTGCACTATGTGGGAAAAGCACCCTAAAAAAATCGCGGAACAAAGGATGTATCCAACCCTGCTATCCCCCAAACCCAACTTTATGTGGACCTGAATGCTTTCTCTGTTAAGCAGCATGTGAGGTCCCTTTAAAGATATTTATGCCCCTGTTCCCTAAAACCCAAAAATTTTTCTTTTTTTTACAGAATTACTTTCTTAGAACAATGAGTTGAAAGGGGATTTTTTGACTTTAATTCACACGACTCTGAGCACCACTGAGTGTTTGCTTCACTTAAACTTTGCAATCCCCCTTTTTAAAAATTTCCCCCCCGCCACCCCTTAACCCCTCTTACCTTCCCTTTTTAATTAACCCCCCCCCAATTGTCAAGTCAAATCCCAAATAAAAATAACAATTTCAGATTTTAAATTGGCTCAGCAGCCGTTTTTTAACAAGATACAACTTTATATAAAAAAAGATAAAATGAACATAGCTGCAAAACTTTAATAACTAAAAATTTTAAAACAATTTTTGAAATACAAAACTTTAGCAAGGGGTTAGGTCCCTGTAGTTACCGGATCTGGCGGCCAACATACCACCGCTACACTATGGGGGATGTCCAACTGGCAACCATTTGGCCTCATTTCCGCTCTCTCCGCACCCCAATGAGTAGGGAAAGCCGAGTTCCATACCAGGTAAGGTGGACAATGAGACAAAAAAAAACAGTTTGAAAAACCCCAAACAAAAATGTTAGTTTAAAAAAAAGCAGCCTTTTTTCCCGCCCTGTCTGGAAAAAACCCTTTTCTAATCAATTGCGCTGATTATAGCCCATACCTTCAGAAACCCCCTCCCAATTTTTTTGCAATGGTTTTGACGAGGCCCCACCCTGCGGGCCCTTTGCCGGGCCCCCAAACTAAATGCATGTGGGACACATCAAAGCCCCTGGGACCTTCACCAGAAAGACAGTCTTTCCCCTACCTTCCTGATCCGTTTTAGACTTTCAAATACGAAACTCAACACCACACCCCCAGATTGACACATCCTTGCTTAGCAAACCACCCGCAACCCTCCTACGCACAAAACCAACTCGCCAATCCGCAATGCCCCGAAAAAGGCCAAATAGAAAACCAACCGGAACAAAACCATTGTACGAACTCAGAAAAACAGACCAGTCCTTCAAATCTTCCCTATGGTCCCTAGTCAAACAGACATAATGGTGCAGTGTTTTAACCCCCGCCGTCCATAGGCATAATATGACATGCAAAGTTATGTTTCCCCAGCAATGACTAAAGCTTCCTCAGGGGAATTTTCTTCAAATACACCACCCGTTGCACCTCACTGCGCAAAGCATGTAGTTTATCATCCTGCAATCTGCATTCCATCCTGACGGAGTCAATGCAAATCCCTAAAAAGTTCAAGCAGGTGCTAGGGCCCTCCGTCTTCTCTGGTGCTAATGGAACCGCAAAATGACCCGCTACCCATTCCATTGTCCGCAACAAGGATGTACCTATTGGGGAGCCAGCTGGCCCCACACACAAAAAATCATCCAGATAGTGTATAATAGAACTCAACCCCAAAACGTCTCGAACTACCCATTCCAACAAAGTGCTGAAAGCCTCAAAATAAGCACACGAAAGAGAACATACCATCAGGAGATAATGATCCCCGAAGAACTTCCCATCCCAATAGCAACCCAACAGATGCAAACTGTCTGCATGAACTGGCAGCAAATGGAAAGCCGCCTAAATATCCATCTTAGCCATTAACGACCCTGCGCCAAAGCGCCGAACCAAGCGCACTACCTCTTCAAATGGACGTATAGACCACGGAACAGAGTTCTGGGGCTATGCCATCATTCATCAATTGACCCTTAGGGAACGACGATGATGGATAAGCCAACACTTGTTAGGCTCCTTTTTGGGTACCACCCCTAACGGTACCACCAATAAATTGGGAAGCGGTGGGATATCAAACGGACACCTCCTTAAATAGCTTATCAGATACTACCGCGGTGTGTTCAATAGCCGACTTCAAATTCTTAATCGAAAAGGGTACCTGATGCTCGGGGGGCGAAACCATTCAATAACAAAGTCGCAGTTGCCCTGTCGCTAAACCTACTTAGAAAAGGCACCATCTTGTGCAGCTTCACTGGGGTCACTCCCTTTTCTACCGGCACTGTCACCCCCTTTCCCTCGCCCCTTTTTTAAGCATGGGGTAGCAGAATATGATGACGCCCCGCAAAAGGAGCAAATGTGTCTGAAGTGACAGGTCATGGCAAAATTGCACTGACCTTCGTTGAACCGCCAACAAAAGCCGGCCTTCTGTCCACTAACCTGAGCAACCCAACAACCTTCTTGTCCAGCGCTGGCTTGGCTGGATGCACCCCCCCAGAAAGGGTTGCCCAAACTTCGTGGGAGCCATTGCCCACAGCCATAAAACGATATCCTTATGGTCCCACCGTATGGAAGGCCAAACCGCCTTCCGCTGACGAAATTGCTCATCATAGCTAAGCCAAGCCATTCAACCATACACACGATGTGCTTCCCCAATTGCATCCAAGTATCAGAATAAAGCGGATCAATTCTCCCGTGCTTTCTCACCAATAACACTCGCCAAAATGGCAAAAGCTTGTAACCAGTTTGTAAACATTTGAGAAATTAGATGCCATCGGCGCTTCTCCTCCTCTTTTTTGCTATCCTCCTTCTTGCTCTTATATAAATAAAATTTTTCCAACGGGAGAAGGGAGATACTCATCCTTCCAAATCTTTTCCCTAACTTCTGACTTCAAGTGCGCCCCCAGGAGCCCTTCAAAGGACACATAAATGTCCCCCGTGCCCTATCATCCAACCAGATACCCTCGGCTTGCTCCTTGTCCGTCTGAACAGAAACGGCTACACTCTCACTCCTCCCATGTGACAACCGTGATGAAACAGCAGTCACCTGCCCAGGGACGCCTGAAAAACCCACCAACAAAGGAGATGGTAACCACGCTCGTAGCAGTGACACTGTTAGGCTCGCGCCTTCCCCACCCTCGAAACGAGCCAATAACTCCAACAACGCCCCAGCTAACTCCTCACTCTCACCAAACCTCCCCACAATGCTCTGTTCCACCTGAACTCCCTGGGTCTGCAAAACTACCCTGCATCCAACCAAAATGCCTTGAGATCTAAGGATAGGAGGAAACAAACAAGACAAAGATGCATACTCACCAGGCTTCGTGGGGGCTGTGAACCCACCAGCCGTTGAACCAGAATCTTGCAAGTCATTATCTCGCTGTTCACACCGATCCTGGGTGGTCCACTGACCTGGGTCAAGGCCCTTCGACCCTGACAGTGTCGGGCTAATCAGTTCGGACACCTGAGTCTGCGACGGGGAAGGCCAAGTCCATGTAGCCGCAGAAAAAGATCTCGCCGGGGTCAGTTGAGCGCCATCCGTTAATCCTGTCTGCGCCCCCGCTGCACTGACGGTCCACTCCAGACAATCCATGGTCCACTGTGTATTAGCCAATCCCCTGGCCGGGACATCACCAAAGGAGGTCACCGTATCCCTGGCTCCATCATCGCTGACAGAGCCGCCCACACACCCAGCCCCAGGACGAGCCCCAGGCCCGCACCCGCCCCTCCCCGCTCGGAGGGCCCACCTGCCACCTTGGAGGCCTCCCAAGCCAAGCAGCCCGGCCTCAGATCTGGGGCAGGGCTGCCCAACCTGGAAGGTCCCCGGAGGGGCTCCTACAGTGACAGCGAAGCCTGGGTGTGCACTCAGGGCTCAACTTCTGAGGAGGGCTCGCTCGATGCCTGCAACAGCTATCTGTTTGGGCCGCAGTCGCCACTGCGGCCTCCTGCAAAACCTACTCCACTCTGTCCCTCAGCTAAGCTGAGCCTCGGGACACTGCTGCCCTCCGCAACTCTGCTACTATATCACCACCGGATGCCATGAGGAGAGCAGTGCGCAGCACAGACCAGACTGCCTCACATAAGCTGCACCGGATGCCCCCCCCGTACTGCCAAGCAGTACAATAAGCTTGGCAGTTACAGAACAGTCTTAAAGACACAGCACGCTTGGCAATTAATAAAACACAGGAACAAGTGGCACAGAAACTTTAACTTTTTTTAAATCCTTCTTTTTAAACTTTTCAATTGTTTTCTTAGAAGGTTCTTCATTCAGAGCTTGAGACCATGCAATGACCAACCGGTTCCCTCAGAGTCAGGTTGCAGTCATAGGGGCTTTTGACTGTGCTGCAATGCTACAGCGCATCTTTGGGGATGCTATCTCCTACCATCAACCTGATCCTCTTGGACTTGCACCAGCCATTCAGTATTGTTAGGCACTACACCTCCAATCTTGTGATAAAGTTAGAATCTAAACAAGAATTATTCTCAACCACCATTGGCCAGTTACTTCAACTTCTAGTGTGAAGTCTATATAGCTTGAAGGTTTTTCAAGTCAAGCTTATCTTGCAACTCCCAGGGTACCAGTTGCACTTTTACTGTATTGCAGGAGGAGGTTACCTCTTAGTGGATATTCACATGGCATATTTGCAGAGCGTACTTTGGGGCGTAATTGTGCTGCAGTGTTTCTGAAGTACGCCACGCAAATGTAATAAAATTTCCCTAATATTCCAGGGAAAGTGAATGGGTGCCAGAGAGCTGTATTTTTAACAGCAGCCATATAGTAGTGTGCACAGGTCCGTGCTGCTATACGCCATGTAAACTCACCCTTCACCACAATTACTTTCCAGGAATTAACATTTGACTAGCCTTACTATCTGCCACTCGCTTCCAGTGCTTCAGGTTGTCCAGGCACCACACACAATTCTACATGACACTCCATCCTTCTGGAACAAAACGTGTCCCTCTAGCCCCCTACTACCAACACTGCATTACAACATTTCAGCATCACAATGTTCAGTCAGCGCTAGGCACTGCCTGGCTCTAAGATGAAGCTGGAATCTTCTGATTGAAACCAGAAAAACTAGCATTTATGCTACTAATGACTGTGCCAGTGCACACCAGCACCGCAGCAAACAGTGGTACTCCTTGACACTCTGTATTTAAAGGGGTTGTCCATTTTGAAAAACACATTATAGAAAACTGTGGAGGGAGTGAAAAGGAAAAAATAGAAGACTCACCTTTCCAACTGGCTCCGTTCCAGCACTGAACTCCGCTCCCTCTGCTCCTGGCAGATGATGTCACATTGACATGACTCTGTAGCCAATGACAGGCCTTAGTGATCTCTTCCTGTTCATTGGCACGTGACTAGTGTTGAGTGATTGCGTGGGCTATCGAGAGTGATCGATAGTCGATAGTCGGCCGCTATCGATAAGGTTTTTCGATAGTGAGCATCGATTATGAGCGATTACCATTAAAGTCTATGGGAGAGAACAAAAACCCTCTTTTATTACACCCAAACAAGGCTGGAGAAGCTGAAATTTAACATCCACCAACAGTCAAATGGATACGTGCTAACATCTTAGGCAACACACTTGGGTTATAAAAGTCACAGAAAAAAAAGTCACGGGACCATTCACTATCCCTTTTTCTTGTACCACAGCATGACCCTTAAAACCTGCATCACCCACAAATTAAAAAGTGCCAGAAGGCGTATGATTTGAAACCATCATTTACTTGAACTGGACATTGAATAACCCTGTCCTGGAATGCAGCATGAGCCCCAAACCTGCATGACCCCCACATTTAAAAAAGTGACGCAAAAAGGATCTTTCAACCACCATTTTAGTTGAACTGGAAATATACTGTCCTGTCCGGGCCACAGTATGACCATTAAACCTGTCTAAACCCCCAGATTACAAGTCCCGGAAAAAAGGAGTCTTTCAAACCACCATTTTAGTTGAAACTGGACTTTTGACTAGAAACTGTCCTGTGCCACAGATGACCCAGGGCCGGAGTTACAGTGGGTGGGGGTGGGGAGCCCGGCTGGCGTCCGTCATCTATTAACACGCAGGTTCTAAAAATGCCCTGATGACGCAGCAACAAAAACTGTCGTGCTGAAAGCAGAGTGCGGAAGCGGAAGTGTGAGAACTCCAGCCCTTCCTCAGTAAAACAGTCAAGACCTGGGTAGCGCATGCCCCTCCTTTATGAGTGCGGACCAATTGAGCTTCACTTGGAAATACTGGTGGTTAACGCTCCCTGTTACACCCAGGTGCCCTTTTGCTTGGCATTCTTTTTCTCATTTTACTCAACGTTGCTGGAGGAAATTTGTCTCTGTACTTTTTTTCCCCTGTCCGTGCTCCATACCCCATTTCCTTCGAATAACCAAACATCTGGTCAAGTTTTCCTGTACCTCCCTTGTACAATTCAGGGAATTTTTTTACCAGCTATTTTGTACTTCAAGTTTTTTAGTAGGTATAATTCTAGAAAACACATTTTTAAAATAGGATGGAATCCCACCATGTCTTTGTTTCTCTTTTTTTCATTGTGTTAATGGGTTGTCTCAATACTGGGATTGTTTAGCTATGTTAAAGTACTTGCAAAAACAAGTCATTTTGAAAATTGTGCCCCATTAACAGTGTCCTACCTTTTCCCTGTATCTGACGCACCATCACCCTTTTGAGACACTCTTGACCAATTGTGAAAACAAATGTCTGTTGGGAAACAACCATTTTTTAGAATAGGATCTGTATTTATAGCTGCATGTCACAGCAAATGCCCCAAAAATTCAAAGCATGCCCTTGAGCCACTTTGGACAATTGTGAAGAACAAATGTCTGTTAGAAACAACATTTTTTAGAATAGGACCTGTAGTATAGCTGCATGTCACAGCAAAATGCCCCCCAAAAATTCAAAGCATGACCCTTGAGCCCATTTGGACAATTGTGAAGAACAAATGTCTGTTAGAAACAACATTTTTTAGAATAGGACCTGTAGTATAGCTGCATGTCACAGCAAAATTGCCCCCAAAAAATTCAAAACTGCCCCAAATGAGCCACTTTTGAAATTGTGAAGAAACAAATGTCTTTTAAAAAACAACATTTTTTAGAATAGGACCTGTAGTATTGCTGCATTTCAAAGAAAAATGCCCCCAAAAATTCAAAGCATGACCTTGGGGCCCTTTGGTCAATTGTGAAGAACAAAGGTCTATTAGAAACAACATTTTTTTATAATAGGACCGTAGTATTGCTGCATTTAAAAGCAGCATGACCCAAAAAATTATAAAAAATGACTTCTCAGCCACTGTTAAAATTGTGAGGGAGAAATGCCATTTTAGAAGCCACATTTCTGTTCCAAAGGACCATAATTATAGTTTGTATTCACAGCAACATGACCTCACAACCATTGACAAGGCGAAAACGTCGTAAGAGAAAGTGAGTAAATGGAATACGGTGTTGTCATGAAACCTTGCTGTTTTTTAAACATTTTCCCTCACAGCAAAAGAGAATAAAAGAGGAAAGAGAATAAAATTGCATTTAAGAAATGATCATTTTAAAAAAAAGTTTTCAAGAGGACCTTTTTCTGTTTAAAAAAGGAATGTGAAGTAGACCGGCAACTAATCTTTGACCTCGGAAAATTGGGGCCACAACATTTTCAGAGATCATGCCTGATTCATCTTGATGAAAGTCAAACGATCCACATTATCTGTGGAAAGCCGGATGCGTTTTTTCTGTAATGACACCTCCAGCTGTGCTGAAGGTCCCGCTCAGATATAAACGCTGGTTTGCTGGGCAGGAACAACACCTCTATGGTGAGAGCCAGCTGGGCCATTCGTCCATTTTGGATACCCAGAAGTCTATTGGGCCCGGAACACTGCATAAACATCGGTGTTGTTGGACGCAGATAGTCCCTGCACCATGAAACTTAAGCTGGTCTCTGTGTTGTTGGATGTGTGCCCTGCATTGCATGCGTTGGTGAGGTGGTAAACAAAGATTGCCAGAGGTCACCCTTAGGCTTCCGCCACCCTTTCCTGCTGCTGCCGCTACGCCTACTTGGCACTCTACTGCTGTCACGTCCTGATGTTGTTCCACCGTGACATTTGGGGGAAATGAAGCAGACGCAACAAGATGTCTCCAGTTGATCAATCAGCAAGGTCTCCAATTTCCTGCATTTTACTCTCTATTTGGGTGGGTGGAAGGACAGTGCTGAGTTTTGTTTTGTACCGGGGATCCAGGAGGGGGGCCACCCATTAAATGTTGTTCATTTGATGGCCTTAATGGGGAGGATCATGTTGGGAGGAAATGAAGCAATCAAGCACTCATGTGAAGAGATGGAGCCTTGATTTCCCCAAAACCTCTGGGTCGAGGGGCACTAGCAAATGATTTCCCATCTTTCCTCCTCCGCCTCAAAGTCGCACCAACCTCTTTCCAAGGCAGGGACATCGGTAACATCGGTGTCTAGGAATACCTCCTCCTCCGCTGCCTCCGGCACAGCTTCAACACAGCCCTGACTCCATATTGAAACGTGAAAGCGTAGATAGAAGACAACAGCGGCTCCGTGAAAGTCTATGCTTTTACTGTGGAAAGTCTGACCACTTCCTCATCAATTGCCCTAGCCGCCCACGGAGATTGGTGACAGCCATCATGGATCCCCAACCCCTTGGATGGGGAATCAATTGCTTCAGAGAATGAGTTAAACTGAAAGAGTAGTTTTTCCAGTCTATTTCAGCAGTGGCGCCTATATAAAGAAAGAGGAAATAAGGACTCTCATTGCTTCCTTCCCATAAAATTCCTGGCTAACTCCCCGTGGGTATCCACCTCAGCTATGGTGGACTCTGGGGCCAGTGGCAAACTTAATTTGGATCTCTCCTTTGCTCAAGGAGCATGGGGGTTAAAATCAAGAAGAGACTCTCACCCGTGGTAATGGAGACTGTAGATGGGTCTTTCCCCTGAGCTCAGGACAGTGGATCAAGAGACCCCACCACTTGAAATCATTATGGCACCCCCAGCACCATGAAGTCCTGTCATTCCCATTGATACTTCGCCGCACTTTCCTGTCATCTTAGGCTTACCCTTTGGTTGCAATCACAGAACCGGGTTATCACTGGGAAACCAAAGAGATAAGCTTCCCAGCAGAGGATGTTCATTTCCCAAAAGCTCACTCTGAACAAGCTTGAAGACCAGTTCAAGACATTAAAATAATGGAGCTACCCTCTGGGAAAAACAAGGAATATGCAGATGTTTGCAGCAAACAGAATGCCGACAAGCTTCCCCACCCCCGACCTTACGATTGCCCCATAGACTTGCTTTCCTGGTGCATCCATTTCCCTTTGGTAACATCTACCCCCTGGCAGGGGCCTGAGTTTAAAAAAACCCTCAAGGACTTTTAAAAGAGGAAAAAACCCTTGCTAAGGGGTTCATCCGTCCTTTTCCCCTTCACCAGCAGGGGCTCCCTTTTTTTTTGTCAAAAAGAAGGATGGTTCCTTAAGACCTTGCATTGATTACAGAGAACTTTTAAAAAAATCACAATAAAAAAACCGTTTCCTCTACCATGATCCCCGAACTTCTGGAGAGAGTACGACATGCAAAGATTTTTTCAAAATTAGATCTACGAGGCGCTTACAACCTGGTCCGTATCAGATCTGGAGATGAATGGAAGACTGCCTTTAGACAAACACTACCATGTACTCTACTTAAGCACGATGTATAGGTGTAGAGAACCCTTGATATAATGGAATGAAGTTCTGGGTTATCCAATACAAAATTTAAACCAAAACAATACAGGTATAACACCCAGAAAAAAGATACATAAAACATAACTTTTAATCAGAATGAATAAGAGTTTTGGGAAAGAAAACGAAAAAAAAAACCCTCCAAATATACCCTATCAAGGACCTGTTTTACCTCAAAAATGGGGAAATCGCCCCCAAAAAGGGCGCCCCCACACTGGGGAAACCCAAACTAAAACCCCGTCCCCAGCTACATTTTAAATGAAAAAAGAGAAAGAAAAAAAAACAAAAAAACACTACTACAAATGGAGTGCACAAAAAAAAAAAGTGCTGTGATAAAAAACAATACAACAGACAATATACGTTTGATGTTCAAAAATACTATGAATTGATGATGCGTCATAGAAAGATAATCAATAACGCATTTAAAAATTCCAATATTCCAACGCGTTTCCCCCTAGATACTGGGGTTCATTCCAGGGAAAAATTGCAGTTGATAACAACAATACGGAACATCTAAGAAAAAATCAACAAGATGTATGCAATAAATATACTCACGTCCCCTTAATGATGGAAAACAGGGGTGGTAAGATTTGAGGGGCGGGGTCCAGGATAAGTCATGTACAGAATCCCCGCTATCTGATTACTGAGACAGGTCCAAGCGAGTAACTAATTCATTGAATCTCAAGCCACATATATAGCCAGGCAAATTAGACCCAATTAGTATCAGCCGTTAGCACCCTTGACTACCACAGAGCCCTGTATGCAAACGCCCAAAAAAAAAAAAAAAAAAAAAGAAATGTTTCAAAGGTGTTAGAACTACAAGGTCCGGCATACAATACCGGAAAATGCCTCATGCATGTACAGTAACAGGGAGGGAGAAACAAACAGTTAAATAAACTACATAGACCAAGATGCAATGTCGCTGTCACCCGGCGCATGCTCAGCAGTGCCGACAGCACATATAATGACTGCAATATCGCAGACTGAGCCGAGGCTTGAATAACAGTGTGGGGGCGCCCTTATTGGGGCGATTTCCCCATTTTTTGAGGTAGACAGGTCCTTGATAGGGTATATTTGAGGGTGTTTTTTCGTTTTCTTTCCCAACTCTTATTCATTCTGATTAAAAGTTATGTTTTATGTATCTTTTTTCTAGGTGTTATACCTGTAGTTGTTTTGGTTTAAGACTGCCTTTAGGTCACGTTATGGACACTTTGAGTATTGCGTTATGCCTTTTGGCCTTTGTAATGCCCCCGCCACCTTCCAACATCTCGTCAACGACATCTTCAGAGACCTTCTGGACCAGTTCATAGTCATCTATCTGGACGATATCCTGATTTTCTCCAATTCGATGGAAGAACACCAGAGACATGTGAAACTTGTTCTGGAACGTCTGAGGGAGAACCATCTTTACATCAAAATTGAGAAGTGTGAATTCCATCAGACAGAGATCCAATTCCTTGGCTATGTAATTTCACCTCATGGTCTACAAATGGACTCTAGCAAGATCAAAGCAATAGTAGACTGGCCCACCCCCAGAAACATAAAAGATGTTCAACGTTTCATAGGTTTTGCCAATTTCTATAGACGCTTCATCAAGAATTTCTCAGAAATCATTTCACCTATTACACAGTTGACGAAAAAGAAAAATGCTTTTGTTTGGTCTCCTCAAGCACAAGAATCCTTTTCTCTCTTAAAGGTCAAGTTCACTACAGCCCCTGTATTAATTCATCCTGACCCAGATATCTCGCTTCATTGTGGAAGTGGACGCCTTCAGACTGTGCTGTAGGGGCCATACTGTCTCAGAGAACGGGGACAAGAGTTTATTGCATCCTGTG
>JAODAL010080802.1:0-12118 GCA_025379985.1 Phyllomedusa bahiana | reverse complement strand
AAGGGGGGCAGTTTTGTAGTAGATTGACACGGGGGGCAGGGGGGAGTGGTAATATTTGACTCGAGGGGGCAGTAGTAGTAGTAGTAGATATTACACGAGGGGGCAGTAGTAGTAGTAGTAGATATTACACGAGGGGGCAGTAGTAGTAGTAGTAGATATTACACGAGGGGGCAGTAGTAGTAGTAGATATTACACGAGGGGGCAGTAGTAGTAGATATGACATGAGGGGGCAGCAGTAGTAGTAGATATTACACGAGGGGGCAGCAGTAGTAGATCTGTAGTAGATATTACATGAGGGGGCAGCAGCAGTAGTAGATATAACATGAGGGGGCAGCAGTAGTAGATATTACATGAGGGGGCAGCAGTAGTAGTAGATATGACATGAGGGGGCAGTAGTAGTAGTAGATATGACATGAGGGGGCAGCAGTAGTAGTAGTAGATATGACACGAGGGGGCAGTAGTAGTAGTAGTAGATATTACACGAGGGGGCAGTAGTAGTAGATATTACACGAGGGGGCAGTAGTAGTAGTAGATATTACACGAGGGGGCAGTAGTAGTAGTAGTAGTAGATATTACACGAGGGGGCAGTAGTAGTAGATATTACACGAGGGGGCAGTAGTAGTAGTAGTAGATATTACACGAGGGGGCAGTAGTAGTAGTAGATATTACACGAGGGGGCAGTAGTAGTAGTAGTAGATATTACACGAGGGGGCAGTAGTAGTAGTAGTAGATATTACACGAGGGGGCAGTAGTAGTAGTAGTAGATATTACACGAGGGGGCAGTAGTAGTAGTAGTAGATATTACACGAGGGGGCAGCAGCAGTAGTAGATATAACATGAGGGGGCAGTAGTAGTAGATCTGTAGTAGATATTACATGAGGGGGCAGTAGTAGTAGATATTACATGAGGGGGCAGCAGTAGTAGATATGACATGAGGGGGCAGCAGTAGTAGATCTGTAGTAGATATTACATGAGGGGGCAGTAGTAGTAGTAGATATGACACGAGGGGGCAGTAGTAGTAGTAGTAGATATGACACGAGGGGGCAGTAGTAGTAGTAGATATGACATGAGGGGGCAGCAGTAGTGGATCTGTAGTAGATATAACATGAGGGGGCAGCAGTAGTAGATATGACATGAGGGGGCAGTAGTAGTAGATCTGTAGTAGATATGACATGAGGGGGCAGTAGTAGTAGTAGATATGACACGAGGGGGCAGCAGGAGTAGTAGTAGATATGACACGAGGGGGCAGTAGCAGTAGTAGTAGATATGACACGAGGGGGCAGTAGCAGTAGTAGTAGATATTACACGAGGGGGCAGTAGTAGTAGTAGTAGATATTACACGAGGGGGCAGTAGTAGTAGTAGTAGATATGACACGAGGGGGCAGCAGTAGTAGTAGATATGACATGAGGGGGCAGCAGTAGTAGATCTGTAGTAGATATGACATGAGGGGGCAGCAGTAGTAGATATGACATGAGGGGGGCAGCAGTAGTAGATATTACACGAGGGGGCAGCAGTAGTAGTAGATATGACATGAGGGGGCAGCAGTAGTAGTAGATATGACATGAGGGGGCAGCAGTAGTAATAGTAGTAGATATGACATGAGGGGGCAGCAGTAGTAGTAGATATTACACGAGGGGGCAGCAGTAGTAGTAGATATTACACGAGGGGGCAGCAGTAGTAGTAGATATTACACGAGGGGGCAGCAGTAGTAGTAGATATTACACGAGAGGGCAGCAGTAGTAGTAGATATTACACGAGGGGGCAGCAGTAGTAGTAGATATGACATGAGGGGGCAGTAGTGGATATGACTGAGAGGTGGGCGGTTCTTCATACACTCGGTGTGGGCGGTGTCTCCTATCGGGGCTCTCTTCTCTCGGGGGCGGTCGCTCGTCTTGGTGGGCGGGGTTCCCTGTTTCGGGGCGTAGGTCTCCTCTTCGGGTGGGCTGGGCTATCCTGACGGGTGGGCGGTCCCTCCTCGCGGGTGAGCGGGGCTCTCTTGTCGGGGTCGGCGGGGTTCTCTCCTCTCGGGGCGGGACTCTCCTATCGGATGGGCTTGGTTATGTCCTCTCTGGGGCGGCTCCTCCTCTCCGGGCTCTCGCTGGTCTCCTCAGGTGGGCGGGGCTCCATCTTCTCGTGGCGGGACCTCCTCTCTTGTGGGCGTGGCTCTGTACTCTCGGGGGCGGTGCCGGGCTCTCGCCGCTCTCCTCTCCGGTGATGGCGCTCTGGGCGGGGTCTCCTCTCAGGGGGCGGGGCTCTGTCCTCTCGGGGCGGGACCTCCTCTCTGGTGGGCGTGGCTCTGTCCTCTTGGGGGCGGTGCCGGGCTCTCGCCGCTCTCCTCTCCAGTGCTGGCGCTCTGGGCGGGGCTCTGTCCTCTCGGGGGCGGCGCTGGGCTCTCGCCGCTCTCCTCTCCGGTGATAGCGCTGTGGGCGGGGCCTCCTCTGGCGGGTGGGGCTCTGTCCTCTCGGGGCGGGGCCTCCTCTCTGGTGGGCGTGGCTCTGTCCTCTCGGGGGCGGCGCTGGGCTCTCGCCGCTCTCCTCTCCGGTGATGGCGCTGTGGGCGGGGCTCTGTCCTCTCGGGGCGGGGCCTCCTCTGGCGGGCGTGGCTCTGTCCTCTCGGGGGCGGCGCCGGGCTCTCGCCGCTCTCCTCTCCGGTGATGGCGCTCTGGGCGGGGTCTCCTCTCTGGCGGGCGTGGCTCTGTCCTCTCGGGGCGGGGCTTCTTCTCTGGTGGGCGGGGCTCTCCTGTCAGGTGGGCGGGGTTCTCGCCGCTCTCCTCTCCAGTGCTGGCGCTCTGGGCGGGGCTCTGTCCTCTCGGGGGCCGCGCTGGGCTCTCGCCGCTCTCCCTCTCCGGTGATAGCGCTGTGGGCGGGGCCTCCTCTTTGGCGGGCGGGTCTCTGTCCTCTCGGGGCGGGGCCTCCTCTCTTGTGGTCGTGGCTCTGTACTCTCGGGGGCGGCGCCGGGCTCTCGCCGCTCTCCTCTGCGGGGCTGGCGCTCTGGGCGGGGTTCTGTCCTCTAGGGGCGGGGCCTCCTCTCTGGTGGGCGTGGCTCTGTCCTCTCGGGGGCGGTGCCGGGCTCTCGCCGCTCTCCTCTCGGTGATGGCGCTCTGGGCGGGGTCTCCTCTCTGGCGGGCGTGGCTCTGTCCTCTCGGGGCGGGGCTTCTTCTCTGGTGGGCGGGGCTCTCCTGTCAGGTGGGCGGGGTTCTCGCCGCTCTCCTCTCCGGTGATGGCGCTCTGGGCTCTGCTGCTGCTGCTGCCGCTGCTCGGGCTGTGGCTGTGGCCCCGCGGGGCCCGGTATTTGCGGTTTCTGCTGGAGGACGCCCGGTTCTCGCTGCGGGCGGCGCGGGTGAAGCGCTCGGTGCGGCGCTGGATGCAGCAGGGGGCGCTCTCCCTCCCGGGGCTCTTCCAGCTGCAGCTCCGCGCCCGCCCGGACGCCGTGTTCCTCCGGTACCGGGAGCAGAGCCTGAGCTACCGGCAGCTGGAGGCCGCCAGCAATCGCGCCGCCCGGGCCCTGAGCGCCGCCGCCCGCCTGCCCCCGGGGGCCACCGTGGCCCTGCTCCTCGGGAACGAGCCGCGCTTCCTGGCCGCCTGGTTCTCTCTGGCCAAGCTCGGGCTGGTGGCCGCTTTCCTCAACACCAACGTCCGCAGAGGAGCCCTGAAGCATTGCCTGGCGGCCAGCGGCGCCCGGGGCCTCCTCACCAGCCCAGGTACCGGGGACCGAGCTGTAATAGCTGTATAATGTCTCCCTGACCTGTACTGTAATAATATAACCCGAGGTGTAATATAATGACCTGTGACCCGAGCTGTAATAGCTGTATAATGTCTCCCTGACCTGTACTGTAATAATATAACCCGAGGTGTAATATAATGACCTGTACTGTAATAACTGTATAATGTCACCCTGACCTGTAATGTAATGACCTCTGACCTGTACTGTAATAACTGTCACCCAGACCTGTAATGTAATGACCTCTGACCTGTACTGTAATAAGTGTATAATGTCACCCTGACCTGTACTGTAATAATATAACCCGAGCTGTAATATAATGACCTGTACTGTAATAACGGTATAATGTTGCCCTGACCTGAAATATAATGACCTGTGATCCGAGCTGTACTGTAATAATATAATGACCTCTGACCTGTACTGTAATAACTGTGTTACCCTGACCTGAAATATAATGACCTGTGACCCGAGCTGTACTGTAATAATGTAATGACCTCTGACCTGTAGTGTAATAACTGTATGTTACCCTGACCTGAAATATAATGACCTGTGATCCGAGCTGTACTGTAATAATGTGACCTGTACTGTAATAACTGTATAATGTCACCCAGACCTGTACTGTAATAATATTACCCGAGCTGTAATATAATGACCTCTGACCTGTACTGTAATAACTGTATAATGTCACCCAGACCTGTACTGTAATAATATAACCCGAGCTGTAATATAATGACCTGTGACCTGTACTGTAATAACTGTATAATGTCACCCAGATCTGTACTGTAATAATATAACCCGAGGTGTAATATAATGACCTGTGACCCGAGCTGTACTGTGATAACTGTATAATGTCACCCAGACCTGTAATGTAATGACCTCTGACCTGTACTGTAATAACTGTCACCCAGACCTGTAATGTAATGACCTCTGACCTGTACTGTAATAATTGTATAATGTCACCCTGACCTGTACTGTAATAATATAACCCGAGCTGTAATATAATGACCTGTACTGTAATAACTGTATAATGTTACCCTGACCTGAAATATAATGACCTGTGATCCGAGCTGTACTGTAATAATATAATGACCTCTGACCTGTACTGTAATAACTGTATAATGTCACCCAGACCTGTAATGTAATGACCTCTGACCTGTAGTGTAATAACTGTATGTTACCCTGACCTGAAATATAATGACCTGTGATCCGAGCTGTACTGTAATAATATAATGACCTCGGACCTGTACTGTAATAACTGTTACCCTGACCTGAAATATAATGACCTGTGATCCGAGCTGTACTGTAATAATATAATGACCTCTGACCTGTACTGTAATAACTTTATAATGTCACCCTGACCTGTACTGTAATAATATAACCCGAGCTGTAATATAATGACCTGTGACCTGTACTGTAATAACTGTATATTGTTACCCTGACCTGAAATATAATGAGCTGTGATCCGAGCTGTACTGTAATAATATAATGACCTCTGACCTGTACTGTAATAACTGTATGTCTCCCAGACCTGTAATGACCTCTGACCTGTACTGTAATAACTGTATGTCACCCTGACCTGTACTGTAATAACTGTATAATGTTACCCTGACCTGAAATATAATGACCTGTGATCCGAGCTGTACTGTAATAATATGACCTCTGACCTGTACTGTAATAACTGTATAATGTCACCCTGACCTGTACTGTAATAATATAACCCGAGCTGTAATATAATGACCTGTGACCTGTACTGTAATAACTGTATATTGTTACCCTGACCTGAAATATAATGACCTGTGACCCGAGCTGTACTGTAATAACTGTATAATGTAACTCCAACCTGTACTGTAGTAACCCATGAACTGTCATAACTTTAATAACCCCTGTACTTTAAAGGGGTTGTCTCACTACATTGATTTGTCCTGTTTTCTTGGTTTCACTTTGATTTCAGGGTCATGTTTACTGGCTTCTATTAGGCTGCAGTAGAAGCCAGGTCTGTAGCTATAGCAACCAGTGCTGGCAGCCTATCAGGAGAGATCACACAGGTCTGTAGCTATAGCAACCAGCGCTGGCAGCCTATCAGGAGAGAGTAAACAGGTCTGTAGCTATAGTGACCTGAGGAGCTGATGCAGCCCATACAAGAGGGGATATCTAGGAATAGGTAGGACACTGGTAATGGACACATATTGCAAAGTGACTTGTTTCTGCAAGATCTTGAACATAAAAAGCAGCAGCGATCCCTGTAGTGAGACGACCCCTTTCATATAATGAACTGTACTGTAATAACTGTAAGGTGACTTCCAACCTGTACTGTAATAATATAATCCGACTTATAAAATGTAACCCCATGAACTGTAATATAATGACCCCTGTTCTGTAATAACTGTATAATGTAACCCTGAGCTATAATAAATGTAAGGTAACCTCTGACCTGTAATAACTATACAATGTAACCAGACTTCTTACATAGTAACACAAGATCTGTGCTGTAATATTATGACCTAAACTGTAATAATGTAATGTGACCTCTGACCGGTAATAACCCAGCTTGTTATACAATGACCTGTGAGCCGAGGTGTGTTCTAGTGTCCCCTGTGCTGTAAGATGTTATAACGTCTCTGTCCTCAGAGCTCCTCGATGCCGTCCTGGAGATTCTCCCGGAGCTGCAGGCCATGGATATCACAGTCTGGGTGATGGGGCCGGGAGCGTTGCCCCCCGGGGTCATTAACCTGCATGAGTTGATGGAGGAGGCGTCGGAGAGCCCCCCGCCGGGGCAGACGGGGGCCCCCGAGAACCCTCTGGACACCGCCATCTGCATCTTCACATCCGGGACCACAGGTGAGTGGGGGCCGGAGGGGTGACCGGGGCCCGCCCCCCGCTCCCCCGGGGGGACTTTTGACCGGGGCCCTACAGCCTCGCGGATTGCCCAAGGCCGCGCGGATCAGCCACCTAAAGACGCCGATGTGCTGCGCCTTCTACCAGCTGTGCGGGGCGCACGCCGATGACGTCATCTACATGTCCCTGCCGCTCTACCACAAATCCGGAGCCCTCCTGGGGGTCGGCGGCTGCATCGGGATCGGTGAGTGGTCACATGATGCGCAATCCTACAACTCCCAGAGCGCAGAGCAGCACACAATGTGGGCACCGCGGGGGCAGCACTGAGCCTCTCCTTCCTTTCAGGGGCTTCCTTAGTCCTTAAGGAGCGATTCTCGGCCTCCCAGTTCTGGAGCGACTGCCGCCAGCACAACGTGACCGTCTTCCAGTATATCGGGGAGCTGTGCCGCTACCTCACCAACCAGCCGCAGGTACCGCAGCGCCCACCCGCCTGCCCACCCGTGCCCTGCCTATATCCCGCCCATGCCCTGCCTATATCCCCCCCTCCCCCCTCCCATGCCCCCCAATGCCCTGCCCATGTCCCCCCAAACCCTCCCTGTCCCCCCCAACCCGCCCATTCCCTCCCATACCCTCCATTCCCTCCCCAACCCGCCATTTCCCTCCCATACCCGCCCATGTCCCTCCCATCCCCTGCCCATTTCCCTCCCATACCCTGCCCATGTCCCTCCCATACCCAGCCCATTCCCTCCCATACCCTGCCCATGTCCCTCCCATACCCTGCCCATATCCCGCCCATGCCCTGCCCATGCCCTGCCTATATCCCGCCCATGCCCTGCTCATACCCTGCCTTTTTCCGCCCATGCCCTCCCTCAAACCCTCCCCAAACCCGCCCATGCCCTGTTTTAAAAACCTGCCCATATCCCGCCCATATCCTGCCCATGTCCCGCCCTGGTCCTGTCACCCTCTCTCTCTGACCAGACAAAGGCCCGAGACGAACCAAAAGGGTGCGCCTCCGGCGGGGGGGCCTGGCCCCGACGTTGTGGAAAGTTTCACCCCCGCTTGGAAACATTGGATCTTGAGAACGGGATGACGGAGTTCAACATCAGCTTCTTCAACTACCCGCGGACGCCCGGAGCGGTCGGACGCGGCACCTTCCTGTACAAAGTAGGTACCGCACACAACACCAGCGCACCACCTGCAGAGCAATGTTCTGCAGAGAGGTCAGAGGTGTAATAATCTGCAGGGTATATCACTATGAAACGGATTAGGGGAGCGAGATCGTGGGAAAGGGTTTCAAAGTGTAATAAGCGGATTGCCGTACAGGAGGTAGGGGCGGAGTTTCGCAACGGGGGTTCAGAGGTGTAAAATCTGCAGGATATATCACTATGATAAGGAGTAGGGGAGCATGTTCTGCAGATCTGAAGGGCATAGGTGTATTAATCTGAGGATATATCCTACTGTATGATCAGGATTTAGAGGAGCGTTTCTGCAGTTCTTAAAGGGGTAAAAGGTGATTAAATTGCAGGATATATCACAAAGTTCAGGAGGAAGGGAGCAATGCGTAAGGGGTCAAAGGTGTAATAACTGCGGGGTAATCACATGTATCAGGGGGAAAAGGGACGATGTTTTGCAATCTGTAGAAGGCAAGGAAATAACGCAGAAATTATCACATTTTTCTGGGGGTAAGGAGCGATGACTGAAAAGGGGTCAAGGTGTAATAATCTGCACATAAATCACTATGTATCAGGAGGTAGAGGAGCGATGTTCGAGACTGTAAAGAGGTGTTTTAAATTGCGGGATAATCACTATGTATTATCAGAGGTGGAGGATTGTGTTATGCAGATCTGTAGAGGTCAGGGGTGTAAAAAATCTGAGGATATATCACTATGTATCGGAGGGGGAGGAGCGAGTTCGTAAGAGGTAGAGGGTAATAATTCGAATAATCAAATGTATCAGGAGGTAAGGACTGTGTTTGGACTGTAGAGGGTCAAAAGGTGTAAAAATCGGGCGGGATAATCACTTATCAGGGGTAGAGGACCGATTTCTAATCTGTAAGAGGTCGGGTTTTAATAATTGCGGGATAATCATTATGTATCGGGGGTAGAGGGAAATTTCTAGTTTGTAAAAGGGGTCAGAGGTATAATAATCGCAGGTTTTTCACAATGTATCAGGGGGTTTAGGGGACATGTTCTGCAGATCTGTAGAGAGGTCATAGGTTAAAAAACGCAGGAATATCACATACAGGAGGTAAGGAGCGATTTTGAGACTGTGAGAGGTCAGAGGTGTAATAATCTGCGGTTTTAAATCACAGTATCGGGAAGGAGAGGCGTGATTTCTGCAGATCGTGAGGGGTGTAAAAACTGCAGGATATACACTATGTACAGGAGGTAGGGGACGATTTTCGCAGATCTGTAGGGAGGTAAAGGGGTGTAATAACTGCGGATAAATCATTTGGTATCGGGAGGTAGGGGGCGTGTTTCTGTAGAGAGGTCAGAGGGTAATAACTGCAGGATATATCCTAAGGAGGTAGACGAGCATTTTTCTGCAGCTTAGAGGGGTCAGAGGTGTAAAAAACTCGGGAAAAATCACTATGTAGGAGGTTAGGACGATGTTTACAATCGGAGGGGCAAGGTGTAATAATCTGCAGGATATACCCCTATTTTCTGGAGGTAGGGGGTGATGTTCTGCAGATAGTAGAGGGGTTTTTTATTAAGGATATATCACTACTGATGAAGGGAGGTGGAGGGTGATGTTCTGCGATCTTAAGGTCAAGGGTAAAAAATTTCAGGAATATCATATGTATCAGGGGGGTAAGGAGCATTTCTGCAGATCTTAGAGAGGTATAATGAACGAGGATAAACCAGTATCGTTAGGGGGGTAGAGGAAAAATGTTTAGAAAGGTCAGGGGTTTTAAAAATCGCAGGATCGTCATATTTCAGGGGGTGGGGACTTGTTTTTAGAGAGGTAAAGGGGTGAAAACTGCGGGAATTCACAATGAGGGGGGGGGGGGGGGGTTTGAAGGGGGCAAATGTTTCGCAGTCTGTGGGGAGGTAAGAGGTGAAATAATCTGCAGGATATATCCTATGACGGGAGGTGGAGCGATGTTCTGCAGTCGTGGGGCTCAAGGTGTAAAATTCTCGGAAATTTTCACTGTATCAGGAGGAAGGCGCGTTTTTTTCGCAGATTTTAAGGCGGGTGTAATAACGCAGGTTTTAATTACAAGTTTTGGAGGTAGCAGCGATGTTCTGCAGATTTAGGGGGCAGAGATTAATAATCGCGGGGTTTTCATATGTATCAGGAGGTGAGGGAAAATTTTTCTGTAGAGAATCGGGGGTGTAATAATCGGGCAGGAAATACACAAGGGGGGGGGGACGATGTTCTGCGATCTGTAGGGGGTCAGGGGTGTAAAAAACTGTAGGAAAATCACGATTTTGGGGGGAAGGGGAGGGGACGTTTTGCAAAAATCTGTAGAGAGGCAAGGGGTGTAATAAATTGCAGGAAAATTTATCACTAACAGGAGGAAGGGGGGTGTTCTGCAATCTGTAGAGAGGTCAAGGTGTAAAAATCGCAGATTTAACACACAGGGGGTTGGGGAGCAATGTTTCAGATCTGTAGGGGTAAAGGGGTAAAAAAATTTGCGGGGATTAACATGTATCAGGGGAGGAGCGATGTTCTGCAGATCTGAGAGGGGGCGGGTGTAATAATCCAGGTTTGTCATATGTATCAGGGGGTAGAGGAGCAATTTCTGTAGAGGGGCAAGGTGTAAAAATCTGCAGGAAAACACTATTTCAGGAGGTGGGGGAGCGATTCTGCCAAGGGGCCAGGTGTAATAATCTGCGGGAAAAACCATATGTATCGTCGGGAGGTGGGGGAGGAATTTCTGCGATCGAGGAACGAGGTAATAATTGTAGGAAAAAAACGATAAATCGGGGGCAAGGAGTGTGTTCGCAAACTGTAGGAGGTCAGAAGTGAAATAATCTCAGGAAATTTTTCACGATTTTGGGGGGTAAGGGGAGTGATGTCTGAGACTGTAGGAGGTCAGAAGTGAAATCTAGGAAAAATAAATTTAAAATTTAAAAGGATTTAAAGGAGAGATGTCGCATAAAAGGTCAGAGGTGTAATAACGCAGGACTGTCATATGCAGGGGGGAGGGGAGCGATGTTCTCACATCTATAGAGGTCAGAGTGTAAAAAAATCTGCAGGATATTCACTATTTTACGTCAGGGGGGGAGAGGAGCGATGTTCTGCAGTCTGTAGAAGGTCGGGGGTGTAAAATCGCGGAATATCACTATGTATCAGGAGGAAAGGGGGGCAATGCTGTAGAAATCAGGGGGTTTTTTAAAAATCTGCAAAAATACCCAGGAGGTGGGGGAGTATGTTCTGAAAAAGACTGTAGGGGGGGTCAGAGGTGTAAAATCTGCAGGATCTGTCACTATGTATCAGGGGAAGAGCGATGTTCTGCAGATCTGTAAGAGGTCGGGGTGTAATAATCTGAGGAACACAGTATCGGGAGGTAGGGGAGCATTTTCTGCACATCTAAGAGGTCAGGGGTAATAATTTAGGATAAACACGATGTACGGGGGCAGAGGGAGCGATTTTCTGCAGATTTTTAGGAGGTCAGAGGTGTAATAACTGTAATAAAAACCCACTAGTATGGGGGGCGGGGGAGCAGTTCGCAGCTTTTTCATACCGAAAAATTTTGGGCACCCTCCTTTTCTTTTTTCCCTTCAAAATTCGCCCTTTACTCATCCGCTATGAAGCCACGGGGGGGGCCGGGGAGGACGGCGCGGGGCGGTGTCAGCGGGCAGGCACAGGTCAGTGTTCCCCTCTCCTTCCTCGCTTGCTTCAGGATGCTTCCCGGGGGCCTGTGTCTGCAGGAGAGACGGGGCTGCTGGTGTCGCCGGTCACCCCCACGTCTCCGTTCCTGGGCTACGTGGGCAGCCGGGAGCTGTCGGAGCAGAAGCTGCTGAGGGACGTCTTGCGGGCAGGAGACTGCTACTTCAATACGGGAGACCTCATGATGCAGGACCACCTGGGCTTCGTCTACTTCCGGGACCGGACGGGCGACCTCAGGGTACGTGCCAGTCTCCCCCCCCCCCCTCCTCCCCCGCTGTGCCTGATCTTTGAGCCCCCCAGGTGGAAGGGAGAAACGTTTGCCCCCACCGGGGGTGTCTAGATCATGATGGGCTCGGGGGTTTTTTCCAAAGGGGGTCAAAAATTACGGGGTGGGGTGCCGGTAACGTGCCCCCTTCCACCGCCCCCCTTCAGCACTGGCGGGGGGAACTCTGCTCGCCTTTTAGACAGAAGGGCGCACCGGTATGGCTGCCGTCACCCTGCGCCCTGGACACCAGCTGGATCTGGAGCAGGTCTTCTCTCACGTGGTGGAGTTCCTGCCGCCCAAACCCCGGCCACTTTCCTTAGGGTGAGGTGGTTTTCGTCCTAAACGCTTTGGCCCCCTCACGGGCGAAACATCTGGCCCATTTCTGTACTGACACAGTGCCCCCACCACCCGGCCATCCTGAGCACTTACCTCTGGTGGCATTAGTCCTCTTCTCCATCCGA
>JAODAL010080801.1:0-12118 GCA_025379985.1 Phyllomedusa bahiana | reverse complement strand
ACAAAAAAACTGAACAAAACAGAAACTGGAATCTTCCACTGTAGGACAATAAATAACCTAGACAATATTAACAATCTTGGACACTGATATAGGAATTAAAGTAGAAATAGGGAAACAATATCGTAACATGCCACTGAGAGGTAAAACAAAGCAGGGTAATGTAAAACATTAGAGGCACATTAGCTAGAAGATAACCATAATTCCCAAAAGGATTTTTTCTTATTACAAATTTAAGGAGTGTCAACCAGTCTAAATTCACAATCACAATTAAAGTTAACTCTTCTAATTACTGCGCTATAGAAGGAGCACTAGGTTCTTTCCAATTAAATGCAATGGCTGTTCTAGCTGCTATGAAAACATGGAATAGGATTCTATGAAAGGAGGAGCGGAAAGCACTTAAGGCAATATCTAGAACTGCAAGTTCAGGCGTTAAACGGGTTGTCTCACTAAAATTATACATCTTAACTATGTCCTGTTTTCTTTGTTTTATTTTGTATTCAGGTGAGTTTTTACTGGCGACTACTAGGCTGCCGTAGAATCCAGGTATGTTGCTATTGATACCTGTTCTGGTAGCATATCTTGAGAGATTGAACAGGTCTGTAGCTATAGCAACCAGTGCTGGCAGCCTATCATGAGAGATTGAAGAGGTCTGTAGCTATAGAGACCTGAGGAGCTGATGTAGCCCATACAAGAGGGGATATCTCAGAATGGGTAGTACACCGGTAATGGACACATATTGCAAAGTCAAGTGACTTGTTTTTGAGAGATCTTTTACACAAAAAACAATCCTTGTAGAGAGATAACCCCTTTAAGGTAAAGGAGAGGCCAGTAACATCTAAAAGGGAGGAAATCTAATTCCTAAATTTTCAGACAGCTGGGCAGCCCTACCAAACATGTAACATAGTGCCTTGTTGACCACATCCTTTCCAGCATAGGTCTGAGGAGCCAGAGAACATTTTTGTTAATCGCGAGGAGGGAGGTACCATCTCGTATGTATTTTAAACATAGTTTCTTTCTGATTTACACGTTTTGACAGAGAGGAGGAAATACTTTGTGCTTTGATCCACTGATCTCTAGAAAATGGGACGACAATTCTGTCTCCCATTTTATCATAGTATGAGATTAGATTTTTAACTAGTATGTCATGGTATACTAAGGCCTTTTCCCTTCATAAGAAAGTTGTGGAAGTCAGAGTACATGGATCAGGAATTGGGCCAGTCTATAGACTGAGACAAATGTCTGATTTGTAAAAACTGAAAAAAGGTTGAACTAGGAAGAGAGAAAGAAGTGGAAATATTTGTAAATGATAAAAAGAGCATCTCCCTCATAAAGCTGATCAATTGTGTGGATACCCTGTTCTTGCCACAAGCGAAGTGAGAGAGAATCCGACCAACAACGTAAACAACTTAGGAAAATATCCTCCTTTGCTACAGTAAATGTATCCAGGAGTTAGGTAAAATGTAGGTTGACCATACTTTGATTAAATCAGATATAGATTTGAGTGAAGAAGCTGGAAAGGGGGCACCAAGTAATGAGGCTTTAAGATGGTGTAATAGTAGACAAGGAGTGAATGAGTGTGATTCAGTTTGGGACCACAAAGAAAGGTCAGGTTTCTTCCATACATAGAAAACCCTGTTAAAGCAGGATGGCTGCATTAATAGCCAGAAAATTTGGGCAAGTTTAAACCCCCGTCCTTACTTATGCAAAATAAAAGTTCTCGTTTGACTCTAGGGGCTACATGTATGAAGGAAGGCGTGTCAAAGTGAATAGTCGAGTGTCCTTTTCTGATGTATGAAAGTAGTTTTGGTGTGTTAATAAATGGTGTGTAAAGTTCGACGCGCCTCGCCTATGTGTTAGTCGCATTTCGGAACTTAGACGCATAAGTAATGCACCTATCATGTATTAAGGTTATAGACTGACTGGAAATAAGAGAAAAAGCATTAGAATAGCATGTCAGTGACTAGAAACTATGGTACTGATCCTGCTTGGAGGACCACAGGTCCCAGTAATACCTGTGCTGTGCTGGCTCTTGCTGTATGTAGAATAAAGGGTGAGAGCAACATAAATACATTTTAAATTTAATGTAGTAAAAATATAAAATATAACAATCTGAACAACATAATCAGTGGTTATTTAATGTAAAATTAGTTTAAGATTCTATGAATTTTAAATAATTTTTTTAGGAGATATTTCTATATTTTGGAGATATAATATATTTTTATATTAATTTCATATGATCAAATTTTTCATTAAATTAAATTTAAATAAAATGTTATACAGTTTGATATTATAATACATTACTTTTTATTATTGTACCGGTGGAAGTTGAGAAATAAGGGACATTTTTGCCCCTTACAGCAAATCTAGCTTCACTTCGACTCCTCAGGCAGAGCACATTCACATAGGTCTGCCTGTCCGAGCAGTAATGCGCCTAGTTGTGCCAAACCACATTCATATATGTGTCTAGTCTTACGAATGTGGTGTGATGCTTCCAGTACGCCCCCAGAACGCTCCCTCATGTTAGGCGCATTTGAAAGTGTCAAGTCTTAAGAACAATGCGCCTAACACATTCATTAGGTGCATTAGACATCGTAGCCAACTCAGTTAGGTGCATTGTATGCCAGAAAAAGGTTGAAAAACCCTTTCACACATGTCGCCCTAGGTTTCTTCCAGTTCCAAATAATGACAGAGAAGAGTTTTTGAAATTGAAGGTTGAGGGTCATAGGAATAATGTAGAGAATCGCCCTGCAGATGTAAACAAGTTTTGTAAACAGAGACATTTTAAAGGCATTGATTCTATCAATCCTTGAGAGACTGAGTGTGTTCAGTCATTTGATTTCTACATCTAATTCCACAATAAGAGACTTATAATTTAGATCTATTGTGAGGGAGGGGGATGGAGTGACCTTAATACCTAAATAGTCAACTACCTTCCTCTCCAGTTTAAAATCAAATGCCTCTAGGGTAGCATATTGGGGTTCCGGATTAGTTATGGGAATAATAGAGGATTTGGAGGTATTTTATTTATAATAATAAATCATGGAAAATGTCAAAAGTGTTTCTAAGATGAAAGGGATTGAAGAGCAGAGATTTGAAACAATTAGCATTAGGTCATCCACATACAGACTTATTTAATGGTTGGCTTGATTAACTAGTTATCCAGATATCTGCTGGTTTTGTCTGATATGTTCGGCCAGGGGCTCAACACACAATACATAGATTAACGGGGAAAGCGTTTGATGTATTGACAGTTTACTCTATCAAATGCTTTTTCAGCATTTAATGACAGAAAAGCAACATCCGACTTTGACAGAGCAGCAATCTGAACCAAGTCCATCAGGCGACACGTTGCATCTCTGGCTTGTTTGCCTTGTCCAAAACCAGTCTGGTCCCTGTGAATAAGGGTGGGCAGGACAGTGTTAAGGTGAGATGTTAATATTTTTGCATAGTTCTTAATGTTCGCATTGAGTAATGAGATTTGTCTAACGTTAGCTGTGTTGTCCATCGATTTGCTTGGTTTCAGGATTGTAGTAATAATGGCTTTTAATAATTCTTTTGGCGGATCACTGGATGTGACAATATCATTACATAGGGTAGTTAAATGGGGGGAGAGGAGGTCTGAAAAAAGTTGATAATATTCATTTGTAATGCCCGGGTGCTTTGTTCAGTTCACTATACCTAATAGCTTGTGCAACCTCTGGTTGAGAAATAGGGGAATTTAAAGTTTCCAACTGTGTTAGTGAGGATATGGAAGATAAGAACTTGTTAATATCAGAGTCTGAAGGGGCCGGGATATTTTCTGAGTCTTGATTGTAGAAAGATTGTACAAATTGGCGTAGTATGAGACAAATTGTTCTGCAATGTCTAAGGGGTTAATAATTATATTACCAGAAGTGGAAAATAAATGGGATATTCTGAATTTGTTGTGCTGAACCTCAGTTCTATTGGCTAAAAGTTAAGAAGGTCTGTCACCTTGCGTGTAGAACCCCCACTTCATTTTAGCAAGATGGAATTCATACTTTTGGAGGTACAGGACACAAGGTCATTCCTTAAGGAAGCTAATTTAATATGTTTAGACGGAGAGGGATTTGCCTTAAAATCAGCTTCCAAATTTTGAATAGTGAGTAGTAGATTATCAAGGGAAGCTGGATATTTTCTCCTAGCATGACTAGTTAGGTGGATTTACACACCACTGATAATTGCTTTGTGGGAAAGAACACAACAGTAGGTTCCTGGAGCCGGAAGTCACAGCCATAAGGGGACAAAACCCAAAGGGGTCACCCCCACGAGGCCACAGCTCCGTGTATCTACGCCGTTTTGTTGACCCCCCAAGTAAAAGCTTTTCAATTGATTGACTGGGCCACCACTTTCCAATTTTTCATCTGACAACCCCACCCAAGTGTCGGGGGGGTTTGTCAGAAAACCCCTTATTTGGATGGCCAGGGAGGTTGAGGGGCCCTACCCCCCCCCCCCTTGTTTTTTCTTCCAAAAAAAATTTTTTTTTATTACATGGGAAAGAACTAAAAGGGGGGGGGTTAAAAGTCCTTAGAGGGGAAAAAGGGGGAAAAAAAGGGGGGGAAGGAACCGGGAAGGAGGAGGGAAAAAAAAAAGATTTAAGAGGGAAAGGAAAAGCAAGGCTGGGGAAAGGTTTTTCTGGTGCCCTATTAAACAAGGGGATAAAGTTCCCCAAAAATGGAAAATTCAGCCCCCTCCAGCCTCCTTTTTGCCCCCCTTTTTGCGTTGTTGAAGTAGCACCCCAGGCGGTCTTAACTTTGCAAGCATTGTCCCGGGCCCCCGGGGCAAGGGTTCATAATCATCATCATATTGGGAGAAGAGGGGCGGGAGCTTGCGTGTCAGGCAGTGGGACAGCCGAAGTCGGGTTTTTGGCCGGGGGGGTAGCGGGTGGCACCCGTGCGAGGTTTGGGAGCCAAACAGCCCCGATTTAGACCACCCATTTGCTGTCCCCCAAAAATAGCGGCAACGGGCTCACTGGGCAGGGCGAATCAGTCAGTCAGTGGGAGATTGGTGGTTTAAATCACCCTACTCTGCGGGGGTGCCCGTTTTTTTTTACAAGACAAAAAGAGGGGCGAAAATGGTATTGTTGAATCTGTGGGCAGAAAGTTTTAAAACTGACCAGGGACCCCCGTTGGCACCACAATCGCATCAAAAATCAGCAGTTTTACCATACGTGGCCGGGGGGAAACGTGTTTCAGATGTGGTGGCCATCCTGTGCAACAGCGCCACCCGTGGCACGCCTCCCATTTCGGCAGTTTAAGCCACCACCTTGCTGCAACTCCCCGTTTTTCATCATCTACTGGTCCGTATCTGCTCCCCGGCATCATGGTGCCCGCAGTCGTTCACTGAGTGATTGCCAAGGGGACAGAAGTATGGTTGCCACCCTAAGTGCAGAAGTGACCCCTGCTCCTGTCAAGTTGGGGTACTGCAGTCCCCTTTTTTTCAAGTCTGGATTTTGGCACCATTCAAAGAACTTGACGGGAAAAATTTTTGGGAATTTCACTTTACCCATTTCCCAAAACCAAGAACCCCCCTTGAGCAAAACCCAGAACAGGAAAAAAAAAATAGAGAAAAAAAAAATTGAAAAACAGGGGGAATTAAATGAACGGGGGAAAAATATTTAAAGGGGGGAAAAGAAATTTATGTTGAACAGGAAAAAAATACATGAAAAAGGGAAAAAATTTATGAACAGGGAGAAATTGATAAAACGGGGAAAAATATTGATAAACAGGGGGGAAATTGATAAACCAGAGAAAGGCCATTAAAAAGTTTTTTTTTGGGATTCAAGTGGGGAGTACTCCGTTTGTGTAATTTTGATGTATGGTGAAACCGGGCCGTTTGCTAAAGCCCTTTGGGGGAGGAAAACGTTATTTTTCATTTCCAGGGACTAGGGGATGAAAAAATTCACCCCACTGATTCATCCCCTGGAAAAGATGCTGCAAAACATTGGTCAGGGGACTGGGGACTTTTTCTAAAGGCCACATGGGTACGATGGGGGATAAACCCTAGAGGAGGAGGGGGAAGAAATTGGACCCAAAAGCAGCGTTTTTGGTGAAATGGGGTTTTTTTTTTTAATTCAGGTGACAGGAGGGGAGAAAGGAGCACCCGGAGGATTAGGAAGATGGGGAAGATGACCTAAAACCCCTTGGGGGCAAGTATACAGGGGGAGAGGGGAGGGGGGTTCCCCCAGATTTAAATTTCCCCAACAGGGCCCGCTGCTTGCTGATTTGCGGGCCCAAAGTGCAGCTGAATAGTAAACCACCCGGCAGAGGGTTGATTGTGGCCTCCCCCCTTTGGACCCCCCGTTACCCCCCCAAATTGGGGGCTTTTTTTTCACCTGCCAAAAAAGGGGGGACAAGTAAGTAATATAAAAGGGACTTTCCTATTTTGTGGGGGCCCGCTGCCTATTGTCCCAGGGCCCCCCATTTTTTTGCAGGTCGGGTTTTGGGTTTGGTTTTTTCAGGGGCTCATGTACCTTTCCCAGGGGGTGCTGTGGGTTTGGGGGGGGTTAATAAGCATTTAGCAGCCCCAATCAGCAGAAATGAGTCGGGGTTGTTTTTATGAGAAGTTTTTCTTCCCCTTTCCTAGTGTTTTAGGTACCCACCAGAAGAAGCCCCTAGAGCCCCCCTGAACCCTTGATTCTTTGGTACCTGCCTCCGTACTTTTCTGATTTTGCAACCACCAAATTAAAAACCACATTGCGGGCCCGCTGCCCCTTTTTCCCACCCCCCAATTTTCCCGGGGACTGGTTTACACCCACCTCCCCACTTTTTCCTGGGCCATTATTTTGCCTTTGAAAATTGCTGCCCCCTAAACCTTAAAGGTTCCCCTGCTGGGCCAACTGAGATTTCTGGGTTGACCCCTTGTGGTTTTCTAATGCTGTTTTAAACCCTCCACCATAAAATGCATTGCCAAATGTTTGGTTTTCCCCTTTTTTAAATTCTGTGGATTTGGTACAAAACCCCTTGCAAAATTAATTTATTTTTTTTTGGGTTTAAAACCCCTATTTTTTTTTGGGGTTTTAGCAACGAGGGATTATTGCCCAAACTGAAAGGGGGCCCGGGAAAGATCAAACGAATGGAAAAAATGATTCCCTTTCAATGAAAAAAATTACTGAAAACCCCTTCTCCACTTTTTTGGGGGGGATTTTTAAATGTACGCATTTTTTTAAAGAATCCCCCAAAAAAAAAAAGGAAAAAAAAAAAGGTTTCCCAAAATTTAAGAAATTTATCCCAGGGGATGGATTTGAAAAGGTATGTAGGGTTTTGAAATACACAAACTAGTATTCCCCCAAAAAGTGAAAAAATTTAAAAATTTTGGGCCCAAAGTTTTAAAATACCCCAGGGGGTTTTCTGAAGTTGAGGGGATTTCAGGAAATGTACGGGATGGGGCCCAAAAATTTCCCACCCTGTATTTTCTCCAAATTAACCCAAAATTTAAAAGGGGGAAAAAATTTAAACCCCTTTGGGGCTTTAAAATAGCCTAAAAAAAACAAAACAGATGAAATTTGAGGCATTTTTATGGGGCAAAAAAAACGCCCCCTTTGTATTTCACTCCAAATTTAAACCTAAAAAACCAAGAGGTTTAAATTTAAAACCCTTGGTTTTTAAATACCCTTTTGGGGAAATGAAAAGAATGTTTTTTTGGCGTATAGGGGGGGTTAAAAAAAACATGTATTTAATTCCTTTTTTCCCCCAATAACATCAGGTTTAAATTTAAACCTGGATTTTAAAATTTTCCCTACGGAAATGAAAGATGAAATTTAAATGTTTTTGGGGGGTTTTTTTACCCCCCACACTGGATTTTTTGAAAATCCCCCGAAAAACTAAAACAAAATTGAAAACGCTGTTAGCATTAATGTTTAAAAATAAACCCTTGTAAAAACTCTTTGGCCCCAGCCCTCTGTTTAAAAGCATTTTCCCTTTTAAAATTGCCTCCTAGGGGAGCAGAGATACTTTAAGGGCTGGTTTGGGGTTTGAGGTGTGAAGTGACACGATTTTCTGATGGCTCCCCCCCCAAATTCGCTGTTTAAAAAGCATTTGTTTTAGAATGGTTAAAATTGAGAAACAGCGAAGAAAGATGCTTATCCCCAAGGAAAGACTTTTGGGAAGTGGGGAGGATTGGGGAAAGGGCGTCCTTTATTTTTTGGGCTGTAAATTTCACGGGGAAGGCCCGTGGGTCGTTGTTTTTTTTTGGGGGCTTCATGTCTGCCATGTCATTGGGGGTTTGTTGCTTTCCCTAAAAGTTCTCCCCCCAAAGGCCCCGCCATGTGCTCGCAGCTATTTTCCTTTTAAAATTGATGTTTTCTTTCCCTGAGAATCACCCTGGGACAAAAAACTTGTGCAGAACCAAAGTTTTAAAAATTTTCCCAAAAACAAATTTCCCAAATTCGTTAAAATTTTGGGTTCCCCCAAACCCCTTTTTTTGGGATCTTATGATTTTAAAATTAATGATAGTGAGTTTTTAATTAAAATTGGGGGAAAAACCCCTTCTTTTGGATGCGGGGTAAAGGGAAAATTTTGACGGGAAACATTTGGAAATTTTTTTAGCTGTGTGCATAATAAGACAATAAATGTGTCTGTTGTAGACAAAAATGTATAGCATTAGACCTCCCCATTTCCTCAGCAAGAGAGCTTAAAGGTGGTTTAAAAACCCTTTTAACATTGTATGTCCAAAACTTTAGAGACATAAGGATAAACAAACGACAAAATTTAAGATCTGCAGCATGTTATGAAAAAGGTATCTTAGGCATTCACAATAAAAAATTTTTTATTTTTCAAAATTGAAGTTACGAAACCCCAAATTTGAAAATTCACAACTATTCAACAATAGCAATATGAAGATTCAAAAAACCCCGAAAAGAGTGAAAACAGGACATTGCAAGAAAAGTCTTTTCCTACAATAGGAACACAAAGGAACACAAGTCCTACCTTGGAAAATGAAAAGAAAACAAAGGAAAAAGAGAGTAGGATATATGCCCGTAAAACCTTGAATTGCTAAACAAACTAAAGAATATGGAATGGTTTTGGTTACTGATTTCGAGTGGAGGGTTGGCGGCTTGTTGACCACAAAGGGCTTTTTTTCTCTGGCTAGTTGGGTTTTTTTGGGAAGGGCTGACATCAGGGGTAGCTAAAAATTTAAATTTCAGGGTGCCAGGATTCTTTGGGGAGTTGCAAACATATCGGGTGCCTTCTCTTGTGATTATGAGTTTGACTGGGAAGCCCCACTTGCAGTTGCCCTTTTTTTGGGGGGGATTTTTTGTATGGTTGGGAAACTTTTATTCACTTTTTGGCCGCAGATAGATTGGGAAGATTGAGATAGCCTGAAAGCGCTTTGGTAATAGCGTGAAGAAACTCCTCTTTTATATGGTAAAAAATGAATGCACATAAATATTCTTGGCACTTTGTGGGGGTTTCCCTTGTTTTGGACTTTATGGCCTGTCAATTCCCCGATTTCTTGGAGCGGGGGGAAGAATAAGTGGCATGAGGTCTGTTAGATGGTTTGAGTTGATCGGCAAAAAACTGCTCCGAATTCTCTGTATTCTGCTGTTATTAGGTCCTGAACTGTCCTTCAGGTCTAGCACTTTATTGGAGAGATGCTTAACCTCCTCCTCAAGAGCTCTGTTGGCATCAATTAAGCTGTTGTGTGAATATGCAAATTACACCATTTTGGTCTCATTGATTGTTCTTGAAGTGGGTTTAAAGTTTGTTTAAATGCAGACTTTAAAGTGCTTCGATCTGATTGAAAGGGGTGTGGGGGAGTAGAAAAGTTGCTGTAATGTGGTGGCTGTTAAAGGTTGCGCTCTGAGAGGATCCTCTAGTTCAAGGTCCACTGACTCAGCTCTGGGGAAGTGAGTGGGAGATTGATATTGCAGACCACTTTTGGTGGAAAAACCCACCCTGGAGGTGTAGATATAAAAACTTCATGGAGCTTGGTAGGCTTTTTTTTTTTTGGTTCTTCTCCTTGTGCCCATAATGAATCGTCCCTTTAAGTGTAAGAATTAGGTGAAAGGGGATAATCGCTTGGATTTTTGTAGGTTTTACTTGAGAGAACAAAAGAGATCTAGGATTGAAGAGTTTCTAGGTCGGTTTCCAATATTAGTGCTTTAAAGTTAATTAAAAAAGGTTTTAAATTCAAAAGCTGGAGAAAATGGAAAGGGGGCAGGGCTTCAACGACAGAAGGAAGGCTGTAATCTTAGGAGAATCGGTGACTCTGCAGACGCTATGGCACAAAAGCCAGAGCTTTTAGGGAGAGGAAAACCCGCCTTGGGGAAATATAAATTATGTGCGGCAACTGTCAGAGGGCAGCTACCCCCCCCCCCCCCCCCCCCATAGAGGAAACACTTGGGGGTTTTGACTGATGTAGCAAGTACTGCGGAGTGCGCAGGATACTTTTATGTGGGTCAAAAGAGCGAAATTAGTCTAAAAATAAAAAGTAATAGTAACTTTAGTAGATAAAATGGACAATTTGAGAAGGTATTTTTTTTCTTTTTTTTCTTCGTGTTAAAAACGGGCATTTTAAAGGCTGGATAAATGAGAAGCAAAAGCGTCTGCAAAAAGACAGGCCCAAAAAAATTTCCCAGTGCTGAGGAGTTACAGTAGAGCAATGAATTTGCCGAAATGTGACAATACACAGGAGGTCTTCGGCTTTGAAGCCCACTGTTTTGGGAAAAACTGAGGCTGTGCCCCTCTGGGGCCTGTCTTGTCCCCCGGTGTTTGTTAGGTGGTGCTTAGTAGAGCAGCGATGCCGGCACTAGGGAGGGCAAATCGATTTAAAGAAATTGAATTTTTAGAATTTAGGAAATTTTTTGGTCTGCGTTTAAAGCCCAGTTAGGGTGATTCGAGGAAGAAAGGGGTTTTTTTTGCCTCAAGCACATGGCGTTAAAAGGGGCAGAGAATTGGGAGGAAAAGGAGGCCCTCAATGAAATTTCAGACTGAAGCCAATCAGAGCCGGCGGGGTAGTGCACCTGCGTACCACATTCCCCCCGTTGTGTCCCGGCATAGCGTCTCTGCTGCTGAGTGCTCTTACCCAAAAATTCTTTACGCTTTACTTGCGATTGGGGAGGGGGGAAAAAAAGACCTTTCAAGTCTGTTTCTGCTCATCAGCGTTTGGACCCTTTGTCTATACACTCATCCTGAAAGAGTGCTTTTTTAGAGTTGGGGCTCAGTTGCCTAATTTTAATGCACCAGCGTTTTTTTTTGTTAGTTTGTGGGGTCTTTCCCGGGATGCCCAGGGGGGGGTGTAATTTGCCCCATATACTTTGCAATTCCTTTTTGTATTTTTAGGGAAATTTCATTTTCTAAAATCCATCAATCCTGATAATGTTGTTTGGGAGTAAAAATTAGAGTGTTTTTTTGTCCCCCGATTTAAATTTTCCTGCTGTATTATTAGGGAATTTTAAATTAAAGAAATCCACTCAATCCGTGTTACTGTTGTAGGGGGGATTAAAAATACAGCCGTTTTTTTGTCCCCCCTTTTTTTTTAACTTTTCCCCCTGCTGTTTATTGGGTTTTTTAAATTCAAGAAACCCATAAATCCTTGAAATGTTGTAGGGGTTTTGAAATACAGCGCTTTTTTGTTCCATTTTTTTAAATTTCTCCTGCTGCATTTTAGGGAAATTTTTGATTCTGGGAATCCTCTATTGTTGTGTTGTACTTGGGGTGAAAAACAGGGGGTATTTATCATATAAAAACTCTTCATTTGCAGGTCTGTTTAAAAAATTTTATCAAACGTATGAGACAGAGGGTGGTGGTTTCACTGCGGTGGCGGGCACAACGTTCCTGGGCGGAAGGTCGCAGCACAGTAAGGGGGCGTCGCAGCAGGGTCACTCGGTGGGCCGAGCCCGTGTCATCTATTGGCCGTGTGTTGACCACCAAACCCAAAAGGGTTTTTGATTGGTTGATAGGTCATCCCTTCCTCAGTTTTTATCTAACAACCCCCCAAGAGTGGTGGGGTAAAGTCAGACACAACCCTTTTTTGGGTGGCCTGGGAGGGGTCAGCGGCCCTCACCTGTCCCCAACCCGCCTCTGTCCCGTTCGGTTCCCTCAGCCGGATTATATGTGGTTTTGGGCCCCCCATAACAGCAGGAAACCCCTTTAAAGAA
>JAODAL010080800.1:0-12118 GCA_025379985.1 Phyllomedusa bahiana | reverse complement strand
GGGTAGTAATTTCTGCAAAGGCTCTAACCCGTTGTTTTATGATAAAATTGGGTTTTTGTTTTGGGATGATGAAATGCGACCAAGAGGTGAAGAACAGTTGTTCATTTCAACACTCAAAAGCAATTAAAGGAGTATGCTCTTTCTGGAGACATACCCACGAGTTGGGAAAAATGTAACCCTTTAATTTGAAAGATCAGAAAGGGGAATAATAAAAGGAGCCGGGGCTGGAGCTCCCAGAAGTAGAGCTTTAAGGTGGGAGTTGACAGTGCAGGGTGTAAAAGTAGAGCCCTCCAATTGTGCCCATGTAATGAAGTTATTATTTTGCCACATAGGAAGGGATAACTCCAAAAAATCACAAATTAACCCGGGGAATTAGGGACTGCCAACCCCCTTTCTCTATGGTTAAAAATAGAAGGTCTTTTTTTCTCTTGCTTTTTTTGCCACCCAAAAGTTTAGGGAAAATGGTAAAGGGTTTTAAGGGAAGGGGCCTGACAAAAATAGATTAATATAGGTAAAACAGACATTTTCAGAATGTTAATCCTGGCTATGCATGAGAGGTGGAGCTTAGTTGTTTTATTTCTACATCTAAAATCGACATACAAGGAACCGCAGTTTATGGCAATGGTTTGAAGAGGGGAGGTAGTTACTTTAACGCCTAAATAATCCACCATAATCGAATAGTGGTGTTTCAGTATGATTATTATTAACCGGAAATATATACGATTTTGTTAAGTTTATTAAAGAAGACCTTTGAAAAGAGGTATAAGGTGTCTAAAATAGCCGGGATAGAGGAAAGGGAATTTGAAATTATGAGCATAACATCAACAGCAAACAGGTTTATTTTATGGTGCATGTGATGAATCGATATACCCGAGATAAAGAATTGCTCCTAGTTTTTTCAGCTAAGGGTTCAATACATAGTACAAAAATTAATGGCTAGAGGGGGCAGCCTTTGTGGTTTGAAGGGCGTAGAAAGAAAAACAGAAGTAAGTACGGAAGCTTATGGGTTGGAGTATAGAGTCATAATGGCAGAGAGCAAGAAGCCTGAGATTCCAAATTTCCGCAGAGTTAGTTCAATATAACGCCAATTAACCCTGTCAAAGGCTTTTTCTGCTTCTAATGACAAGAGGGCTACATCAGTTTCAAGGTTACTCGCTACTTGAACAAGGTCTAGCAGACGATGAGTAGCATCTCTGGCTTGTCTTCCATGCACAAAGCCAGTCCGACCATTGGGCACAAGGGAGGTGAGAACCAGGTTTCTACGGGAGGCAAGAATCTTAGCGTATAATTTGATGTCTGTATTCAGAAGTGATATGGGTCTGTAGTTGACAACTTTGTCTTCAGCTTTACCTGGTTTAGGAATAGTAGAGATGACAGCGTGTAGAATCTCCTTAGTAGGGGGTTTGAGTTATTTGAAATAGTATTAAATAGAGCAGTCATGTAGGGGGACAGGGTGTCTGAATACAGGCGGTAATATTCATTTGATAGTCCATCACGACCCGGTGCTTTATTTAGTTTACAAGATTTTATAGCTAGCTGAATTTCTGAAGTGGTAAAGGGAGAATTTAATGAGGCTATTGGTGATGCTTCTAGCTTTGGAGGAGCGATTGAAGAAAGGAATGTATTGATTTCTTTATCTGAGGGGGTGGGAAAGTCATCATTTGCTTGTAAATTATATAAGATTGAATAAAAACCGGCAAACGGATCAGCAATTCTAGAAGGGCTTATAATTTTGTCCCCAGCATCAGATGTTAAATGCGTAATTCTCGTTCGGGCATGCTAACCTTAAATCCTTTAACAAGTAATTTTGAGGGTCTGTCTCCTGGATATAATAATGCCATTTCAATCTGGTAAGATTCTTTTCATATTTTTGAAGGCAGAGAAAATGCAAGTCATTTTGTAGTTTTGCAAAATGTTTCTTTTGTCCACAGAGGGGTTAGTTTTTAGAGTTGTATCTGCTAACTTGTTATTATCTAGTAAGTCGATTAGGGTTGAATAGTATTCTTTTTTACCTCTGCTAGCTAGTTGAATAAACACTCCGCAAATAAAGGCTTTATGTGCTCACCACAGTGTAGTTGGAGAAGAAATACATTTTCATTAATGGAAAAATATTCTTTTAGACGGTTCCTAAGGTAAGATATATTATTAGGAGATTTGAGTAGGAAGTTGTTTAATTGCCACAACTGGGGTTTAGAGAAGGGGAGTGAATTCGAGAGATAGATCGACTGGCACATGGTCAGATCATGTAATATAGCCAATGTTACAAGAGATAATTTGTGGGAGTACAATTTTATCAGTGAGAAAGAAGTCAATTTGAGAATGGGCCGAGTGAGAGTAGGAGAAGAAGGTGTAATCTTTTTCGGTTGTGTGCATGTATCTCCACACATCATGAAGGTCTTCTTCAAAAAGGAGAGGTTTTAAGTCAGAAATAGGGGACTCGCACGGTCTAGACCTATTCACCATATTGTCTACTACAGCGTTAAAGTCTCCACATACAATTAAACTGTAACGGTCAGTGGTAGTGGATCCTCTGGACCACCACAAGCGATGGTATAAGCCACGCCAGGGAGCGGAGTCTAAGTAGTCCGGTTTTCAAAAGAACCCACCGCAAAGGAGGGATGGGACTTGCTTTTGGCGGGTTGCTACCAGGTCGCTACCCCTAACGTGGACTTGCTTGCGGTGGCACCGAGGTTTTTTTTTTGCATACAGATTCGTGAAGGCAGGCTTGTAGTCGGGGCAATGGCAGAAGGTCAGGACAGGGGCAATGGTTCGTTGGTCGAGGGACGGAGGCAAAGGTACGGTACACAGTAGACAAATAAAGAATACTCAGGAACGCTTCCTCTCAAGGCACAGGGCACTATCGTTTCGTCAATGTTTCTGGGATGGGGCAGGACTTAAATAGGATTCAGCGCCCATAAAAACCAATCATGGCGCACGGTCCCTTTAAATTTGGCTGCGACTGCGCGCCGCCCCGGGGGGGGCAACCCGCCCCGGGCCGGCCGGGAACGGGGACGTTGAGGTGTGCCCCAGGGAAGGACGCTGGGGGCACGGATTGCGGCTTTTCCGCCGCCGGGAGCTGCAGCAGGGGTGCGGTGCCCCCCCGGGCCCCGGGCGGGGGGGGCCCGGGGGTGCCCCCTAACAGACCCCCCTTGGGCCCCCCCCCTCCTCCCGGCCCCAGAAATTAGTCAAAAGACCCCGGGTCCGGGGTTTTTCTTCTCCGGCCCCAAAACCCCTTTCCTGGGCCCAAAACCCCTTTCCCAAATCGCCAAAAAATTTTTTTTTTCCCCCAAACCATCTTCTGGCCAAAATTTCCTTGATGGTAAAAACATTGGTGTAGTCAGACGGAAGGGGGAACCAGCGGTCAACCCAGGGAATTAACGAAAATTCCCCCCCAAGGTGCGACGGCCAATCTCTTGATGGAAAAAAAGTGAATGGCGGAATGGGGTACCCAAGACTTGAATCACCCCTCTCCACTTGCCCATTGGATGGGGAAATGGTACTGGGAGGAAAGCCCGGGTTCCCGGAAGCAACAAAGCCTCCCCCAAAATCCGAGACGAACTGAACCCTCCATCTGAAACATCGTAAGGGAACCCCATGCAGCAAAGATATGTTTGAAAAAAAAAATTGGCGAGCAAGGAGCAAAAAGGAAGGCCAGCAAGGGAACAAATATCCATTTTGGAAAAAACGGTCAGTGCCCCCCAATAACCGTTTTTCCTAGAGGGCGGTAAGTCGGTTATGAAGTCCATGGCAATAGGCTCCAAGGGACAGCTAGGCACAGGAAAGGATTGAATAGTCCCCGGGTTTTTGGGGGGCGAGGGTTGTTGGGGCACAGTGGTACACCCCCAAATCCTTTTACATCGTTGGCAAGACCAGGCCAGCATAAAACCCGGGGAAATTTCAAGGAACAAGACCTCCGTACCCGGGGGTTCATTTGGGGGGGAAAATGACCCCGGCGCACAATGTTTCCCCCGGGGTACCCCTTAGGTTAGTGGGACCACGGATAAAGTGTTCCGGAGGTATATATGTTGTAGCAACCTTTTCCCCACTAACATTGGGGCACGAGAAAGGGCATCGACCTTGACTTCTTTTTTCCATGGGAAAAATGGAAAAAGGGTTTAAAAACGGGCAAAAAACAGAGCCCCTCCTCGAGGGGTTCTGACGTTGGGGGTGTCGGAGATAGGGGAGTTTTTTTGGGGTCTGTAAGATATTCACAGGGGAAACGAGCCCCCCTAAAGGAATTTTGGGCCTTCCTCCAAGCAAGTTAATGGCTAAAAATCCCGGTCCCCCGATGGTTTGTTCCTCTCTGCCGGTGAGAAGGTCCTGGAAAAAAACCCCACAGGTCCGAGTCTTCCTTGGGCCCCTTTTTTTGGTGAGCGCGCCCCAGCCCCTATGGAAGGGCGTCGATTCTAAAAAAAAGGGTTTCTCGTACTGGCCCCGGGATAACACGGGTGCGGAGGTGAATGCGCCTCCAACTTGGAAAGGCTTTTCGGGGGCCCAGAGGCCACAGTTTCGATTTTGGCAGTTTTTTAGTGAAAAAACAATTGGTCTCCAACTCGAGAATTGGGGGGAAACCTGCCGGAAATAATTGGCGAAGCCCAAGAACGTTGTTTTCCCCAAAAGGCCAACGGGTCGGGGCCATTGTGTGACCGCAAATTTGGGGGGGTCCATCACAGACCCTTACCCAAGATTATGTGCGGGGGAAGGGAAGGGCTGGTCTGGTGGAAGGGAATTTTACAGTTTCGTAGAGATAGTTTCTCGCCAGGCTTTTCGGGCCCGGGGCCACATGCCACGGTGGGATCCCAGATGGGGGTGAGAATACCAGGATTTCATCCAAGTAAAACCACGCACAGACATCAGGGGTCTAAAAAATGCCATTGAAAATTTTGGAAAACAAGAGCTTTGCCAAGCTGAAGGGCATCACAAGATACTCGAAGTCCCATCCGATATTGAAGGGGCCCGTTTTCCCACTCGTCACCTTCCCGGATCCGGATGAGATTATGTGCCCCCCGCAATTCCAAATTTGGAAAAACCTGGCTCCCCGGAGACAAAAAGAGTTCCGTTATTAAGGGAAAAGGGGTACCTTTTTCTTGAGATGATCTTATTTAGCCCAGGTAGTCAATGAAACGGTCTCAGGGATCCATCTTTCTTCTCACAAAGAAAAATCCGGCACCACCAAAAAGTCCCGTTTTGGGCGGATGAAACCTTTTCCTAAATTTTCTTCAAGTAGGCCCCAACACGCCTATTTCGGAAAATACGAGACGATTAGTCTACCCCGGGGAGGACTACCCCGGGGGGCAGGTCTATGGGGAAATCAAAAAGGCGATGGGGGAAGGTCTCAGCTCTCTTCTCGTAAAAACGTCTTGGAAGACCGATAAGGTTGCGGTAGGGGTAGGGGTTTGGAGAGGACTGCGGGGAGGGGGCACCAGGGGGGGGCCGATAGAAACGAGTTTGGCGTCCCTTCCAACGCTAAACTTCACCTCTTCCCAATCGAGCGTAGGGCGTGGAACGCGTAGTCGGGAAAAGCCCCGTGCGCAGTACAGAATTTAAGCGGGGCTTGTATGGGGGAAATGGCAGAAAGGTGGACAGGCGGCAATGGTTTCGTGGTGAGGGACGGGGGGCAGAGGTAGGTTTCACATAGAAAAATAAGATACTCGGGAAAGCTTCCTCTCAAGGCACGGGGCACTATCGATTCGGAAGGTTACGGGGAAGGGGCAGGACTTAAATAGGATCAGCGCCCGAAAAACCAAATCATCGGCGCCTTCCTTTTTAAAAATTTGGCTCAGAACCTGCGCGCGCCCAGGGGGCGAACCCGCCCGGGCCCGGGGAACAGAGCGGGTGAGGTAAGGCCCCGGCCCAAGGGAAGGAGGGTAACACGAAAACGAACATGATCCTTTTTGTGCAGAGCCCTACTTGTAGGCCCACGGTTCAGTTCCATGTGGATGGGTCATTTTAATACTAAAACCACGACTGAGGGATGACCAAGGGTTGGTCAAGCGGACCACCGGGAGACAAATTTTTCCCCAACGAAGCATCCAGAAAGCTCCCAGCCGATCCGGGAATCCAAAGGGCCCAAAAAATCGGAAAGAGATTCCGAATTGGACGTCCAGAGTTTTTCAGCGTGAGCTGTGGGAGGGTTGCTCACACCTGGGGACCCTCTCCCGCGAAACCTAGGTGTGGCGTTTCCCAGCGTTGCAGAAGAAGTTGACAACCTACGGAAGTGTTCTGGCTGCCGCAGTAGAGGGACAACTTCTCCCCTCACCGTCGGCCAAGTTTTGCGGGTCAGGGGGGTACTGCCCCCTTGCTTTGGCCCCTTTCCCAACTGGGGGGTAGGAGGCGGGGGGACGCAGAAACACAGCGCAAGACAGGGGGCCACATGTATGAGCGGTTCACGTCTTGGCGGAGCCCCTCGCTCCCGGAACCGGATGTCAAAAGGGGTCGCCAGGGGGATGATTACTTAACGACGTCGGAGGGCCCGTGTGGCGAGGGGGATCCTTAATCTGGCTGGAGAGGCCCCTTTTTGAACTGGGGCCAACGCCGCGTCATTCCAAGCCCCAAATTTAAGGTAAGGTGCAAATTGCACGCGTATCGCCAACAGGGGATTCCCCTGTTTTTAGGTTTAACAAAGCGGTTTCAGCAGAAAGGGGGGGGCTCCTCGAAAAACTCCCACGGGGAAATCCTGCAGGAAAGTCCCAGACAGCTGTGATAGGATCGCCTCGGGCCCTTTCCCGGAAGGGGACTGACCACGAAAGGGAACCCTTTGGTCTTTTGGGCGGAAAATGGCCACCATAAGTTCCACTTGGGGGCACACTGGGTGATGAAAACCCCCTGCAGCATTAGGGTCCCCTAAACTTCGTCGGCATGGAAAACGGGGGGTTTGGGGCCGGCGGTATCCCCGAGCGACTGTGCGATGGAGCCACGGCAGCCGACTGCTGCTCATATAGTGTCATTGTTCAGCTGTTGCGCTGCTGCGCGATCTGTTTATTTGCGGGGCCACGATGGGGGTGAGGCCGAGATGCTGGGTGGGGGCACCTTGGCGGGATCCGGGGCCAATCAATTTAAAAGTAAAGGGGTAGTGGATCCTCTGGACCCCACAAGGTGGTTATAACCACGCCGGTAGCGGGACCCTAAGTGGGGTCCCGGTTTTTCACCAGAGCCCGCCGCAAAGTGGGATGGACTTGCTGCGGCGGATTGCTACCAGGTCGCTACCCCTAACGTGACTTGCTTGCGGTGGCAGCCGAGCTGTTGTGCAGTACAGAATTGTGAAGCAGGCTCATAGTCGGGGATAGGCAGAAGGTCAGGACAGGCGGCAATGGTTCGTGGTCGAGGGACGGAGGCAGAAGGTACGGTACACAGTAGACAAATAAGATACTCTGGAACGCTTCCTCTCAAGGCACAGGGCACTATCGATTCGGCAATGTTACTGGGAAGGGGCAGGACTTAAATAGGGTCAGCGCCCGATGAAACCAATCATCTGCGCGCTGTCCCTTTAAATTTGGCTGCAGTACCGCGCGCCCGGCCAGCCACAGGAGCGCGCGCCCGGCCAGGAACAGGAGCGTGGTGAGGTAAGTGCCGGCCAGGGAAGGACGCTGCAGGGACGGAGCTGCGGCATTGCCCGCTGCCGTAGCCGCAGCAGGAGTGCGGGTGCGCTCACGGCCAGGCACAGGGGCCACGTGTGCACTCGTAACATAAACTATCTTTCCTTACATCCTTAGCTGCTAATAAAGTTTTCCTAAGAAAAGAAATGTGTTAATTGTTTGGCGCATATACAGTAAGACAGTAAGAGTATATGGCTTAGAATTAATTCCACATGTAAGAATAATGTATTGGCCATAGGGATCTATAATGGCTTGGATAAGCTGGAAAACTTACAGAGTTTTTGAACAGTAACCCCTGCTCCCTTTTTCAAAGAGTGTGCTTAAAAAATATGAGGAAAATTTTTTTATGGAGACGGTGAGCGTCTGAAGCTAACAGAGATGTTTCCTGAAGACAGATTAAGTAGGAACCTGATTTGATGGCATCCTTCCACATAAGCGAACATTTAAAAGGGGAGTTCAACCCGTTTACATTGTGTGTAAGTATTACTAAGGCCATATAAGCGAAAAGAAGGAAGTATTTGGGCAGTTTATGTCGTAAAGACGCCAAGACATATAATTTAGTACATTAGGGAAAATGTCAAACGTGTAAAAGTATACGGCTATTGAAGTAGCATAAAAACACAACAGAAAGAACAAAAGCAATATTTGCATCCAATTATCCCTTAGAGAAGGAAAAACATCGGGACAGTCTTGCCTATAATTAGAGGAGAGAAAAAGAATAACAGGCAAATAAGACATCAAAAAGTCCATCTCCAACGGAGGAACTCCTGAAAGGAAGTTAAACAGGCAAACATAAAGGATACAGTTGACTATTTTAGAGCACTGAACTTGAACGGAGATGGGAGGATTTTTCGGACCATAAAGGCGTAATCATCTCCGGCGCACTAGTGGTCCTAGTGCCTCAGGGTAGAACAGGCCTCTTTCAGGGTGGTGCAGGTAACTTGGGTTCCAACCTTATTGGTAATTAACTTAACAGGGAAAGCCCATCTATAGGAGATTTCCTTCTCCCCGAGAAGCTTCATAAAAGGTTGTAATTCTCGTCTACGCATCAAACTGGCCGCAGATAGGTCTGGGAACAGGAAGATAGACTGGAACCTATCTGGTAAGGAGTCCACTTTGCACAAGGCTCTCAGGAAGTCCTTTTTGATATGGAAAAATTAATGTGAGCTATGGTATCCCTAGGTATTTGTTGGGGGAGATTGCATGGTTTAGGTATTCTGTGAATCCTGTCTATGGTTATATCCTGAGTTGTACATTGAGGGAGAATAAGCGGCATCAAATCAGTTAGAAACACATTTAGCTGATCCGGTAGGACGGATTCCGGAATCCACCTAATGCGCACATTATTGCACCTTGATCTGTTCTCGAGATCCAGGACATTATTTGCAAGTTGTTGAATCTCCTCTTCCAAAGCGTTATTAGCATCGATAAGAGAGTTGTGGGAATCCGCAAACTCAGACATTATAGACTCAATATGTTCGATTCTGGATTCTAAAGATTGAAAGTTCTGTTTGAGATCATCTTTTTGATGTGTGCTTGAAGACTGGAACGAAATGAGAAGGTGGCAGTTGTTAGAGGTTGGGAATCGGTGTCATCCTGGTGCTCTAGGTCAACTGATTCCGGTCAATCTTCTTGAGAAGATGGAGGGAGAAGAGGAGGCGAAATGCAAGCCCGTTTTGGATCTTATATCGATCTGAGATGTGGAGCTGCAAAAAATCAGGGAGTTTAGTGGGCTGAGCTTTAGGGTTCTTCTTGGAATTGCCGACAATAGTAACCAATATAAGCTAAAATTCCTTAGTTTTTTTTTGTTAGCATAAATGTCGTAGACGGACTGAGGACCTTAAGCAGGTCCAGGTGGTTGCTGCTTGTCTGAATTAAAGTCTTTTTGTATTCACCAGCCACAGGTATTGGCAGGCAGGTAGTAGTGAGAGTATAATGGCAGGGTGGCAGTGGTTGATTGGGAGGCAAACAAGGAATGTCTCTCAGAGATGCAGTACTGCAGTATTGAAGATAAGCTGGTCTAATTGTATATATACAGAAATCTATACGCAGTAATGCAGGTGCCCAGGTGTGGAGAATTGGAGAATGAGAGACTAACTCTCCTAGGTTTTGCAGGCAGTGAAACAAAAATGAAGTTACTCAGATGTCCCATTGCAAAGTGAGGAAAAGAATCCTGCTGCCCTTATTATGGCTCCCCAAGCTGCAGAAGCGTAGAGAAAGAGGCGGGGTGAGTGCGTACTGGGTATCACGGAGCGCCAAACCTCCTCAATACCGGGGACTGAGGATAGTGCCTGAACTCTGCTGGTCTCCTCACAGCAGCTGACAGGGGTGCTCAAGCGGTGGTGAGCAGCTACACCGCAAGTTAAGGAGACCCGCAGGTAAGCCAGGCCGTCTGCAAGTAGAGCCGTTAGTGCTATAGAAAGAAAATGGCGCTCGTTCCCACCACTGCTCAGAGGGTACAGGATGCCAGCGATAGAACTCCGGTTCCACGCCACCGATCAGGATCGGGTTTGCACCGAGAGATTGCTCGATCATAGGGGCCAATGATGGTCAGTGTCTGGCAAGGTTTACACTGTTTACAGGGCTTAGTTGGGCCGCAAAACAGAGTTCACTCCAGGAGAGGTCCTATCACACGTCCGCTCACATCTCTTGCTCAGGCCATGTCCCCCGATACCTCGGATTTCTGCCAAGGAATTTTACTTTACATAGACGGTATTGCCTCTGATTTGGATGTGGCTTAGCCCCATTTCAATAGGGTTAACCTGTGTCACTCCTGCCAGAGCAAAGTCCAATGAGATGCACTTTTGCTTCCACACTATGGATTTGCAATGATCATGTGGGAAATCCACGAGCAAGGTGAACTACAGCGTGGACTGGTCATTTAAATAAATGGCTGTCAAATTAAAGAGAAATTGTAACATGGAACCAAAGCAAAATGTGTGTCAAATTTCTCATTAAAATCTGCTGTGTGAACATACACCATTAGTGCCATACAAAGTGTATACTCAGGTTATATAGACAGCTTCTCTTTGTGGAAGAAGAACTCACATGTCTCTTTCATAGAGGTAAGCAGTCCAGACAAGGACATTTATAACCTAGAAAATACTTTCCACAAAAAATCTACATTAAAAGTTCTGATTAAAAGTTCTGATGGGACCAGTGAGAACATATGTGGAGATGAACAGCGATGAAGAACCTTCAACTGAATGAGATCCATTCTGTATAAACTGGGTTACAGAATGTATTTAAAGTGCAATGTTTATGACCCCAACATTGCCAAGAGCAAAGATGTTAATGTTAAGTGTGTGAAATTCTCTAAACTGTCATTTACTTAAAGCCAGCAGGACGTAAACACTTACTGATGTATCTCTCTGCCTAATCTCTGACTAATGCATAACAATGTTAAAAATGTATTAACTGCACACTTCCACTAAAAGGGAATTCTGGGTAATACGTCCACAATGAGCAGAGATTTTGCTTGTGGGTTTTTATTAACTCGGCAAAACAGATTTCCCTCACACTGGAACCTAAACATTATGAACACCTCTGCAGCAAGGAATGGGATTTTTTTTACGCTTAGAAAGCCTGAAGTGCTATGTACCTTATTAAAAATAAATGTCTGAGGTCTGCACGCTGCATGTTAAACAGACGGTGTGTGAGAGTTTTAAGCAGAGTCGACAGCATCATTGTAATAGAAGTTGTCAGGAACCAACTGACCACGTAGTGTGGGACCCGGAGGCAGGAGGGAGGCAGAGTGCAGGAACAGCACCGGACCATTACAAGTTATTATAACATACCTAGACATCCATTAACTGTACACTCTGGATAGGAAAAAAAAAGAGAACAAGATCTCCTGCTGTAAATATTGCCGTGTGAGGGTAAACTGCCAGAGAGCCACTTCTATAGAAACATTAAAAATAAGTGAAGCCAGATTAAATTAGATTTGCTAATGATATTAAGTAGAGTCAATTGTATTCTTTAATTAAAACTCAAATGAAGGTACTTTGGGTTTATAGGGGTTGTCCAGTGAAAAACAAATAAACTTTTTAAATGACTATTTTCTTTGGTGTTTTGTTCAACTTGTTCATGCTGCTTGGACCATGGCTAACATGACATAGCTCCAGGTTTCCATTTGTCAGTAAGGTGTGTTTTACTTCAAAACTCTATGGTGTGTAAGAGGAATATACCCCTTAAAACTGAGATAGGTACAAGAAGCAGCACCATGCCCAAAGGACATAAGGTTTTTGGCTTTTCCCCACCCAATTCAGTTTGAGTGACAGGAGGCCTGTTAGGGTCCATTTACACGGCAATGGACAAATACCGGTCGGTTTATCCGACCTGTATTTGTCCGGTTTGTGTGCCGTCATCACGGCTGCGGAGGGATGACTTTTCTCCGCGATCAGCAGAGAGAAGTCCTTCCTCTTCCCATTGTCATGCATATATTCCGTTTGAAAACCGGACGGAAAAATGTGCAAGCACAATGGTTTCGGGCGGCCGGTGGTTGGAAAAACCGCCGGGCAAAA
>JAODAL010080799.1:0-12118 GCA_025379985.1 Phyllomedusa bahiana | reverse complement strand
CGGGACTAGAAAAGTTTCTGTATCCTATGTAATACAAGGTGGGTCTTTGAAAAAAAAAACGGCGCGCCAAAGTAAAAAACACATCAATTAATTGTGTACTGATAATAAAGTGTTTTTTGCCCCTATAAAATCAACAAATACTAGCAATTTCTTATGGAAAATATAATACAAGGGGGTCCTGAACAAAAATGGCCGCGCCAAAGGGAAAAAAACTAATTAAATTATGTACAGAAATAATAAGTGGTTTTTGCAAATATGAAAAACAACAGCAATTACTAGCAAATTTCTGTATGGTAAAATAAAGACAAGATGGGTCTTTCAACAAAACTGGGATGCGCTAAAGTGAAAAACACGTAATTAAATTGTGTACTGATAATAATAGGTGGCTTTTGCACCTATGAAATACAACAACAATTACTAGCAAATTTCTGTATGGTAATATAAGTACAAGATGGGTCTTTCAACAAAACTGGGCTGCGCCAAAGTGAAAAAAAACTAATTAAATTGTGTACTGATAATAATAGGTGGTTTTTGCACCTATGAAATACAACAACAATTACTAGCAAATTTCTGTATGGTAATATAAGTACAAGATGGGTCCTTGAACAAAAATGGCCTGCGCCAAAGTGAAAAAAACCTAATTAAATTGTGTACAGATAATAATAGGTGGTTTTTGCAAATATGAAAAACAACAGCAATTACTAGCAAATTTCTGTATGGTAAAATAAAGACAAGATGGGTCTTTCAACAAAACTGGGAGGCGCTAAAGTGAAATACACCTGCGGTGACTAGAAAAGCTCTGTATCCTATTGTAAGTACAAAGTGGGTCTTTGAACAAACCTGGGCTGCGCCAAAGTGAAAAACACGTAATTAAATTGTGTACTGATAATAATAGGTGGTTTTTGCACCTAAGAAATACAACAATTACTAGCAAATTTTTGTATGGTAATATAAGTACAAGATGGGTCTTTCAACAAAACTGGGCTGCGCCAAAGTGAAAAAAAAACCTAATTTAATTGTGTACGGATAATAAAAGGTGGTTTTTGCACCTATGAAATACACCTGCGGTGACTAGAAGAGTTCTGTATCCTATTGTAAGTACAAAGTGGGTCTTTGAACAAAACTGGGCTGCACAAAAGTGAAAAAAACCCTAATTAAATTGTGTGTGAATAATAAAAGGTGGGTTTTGCACCTATCAGATACGCCTGCAGTTACTAGAAAAGTTCTGTATCCTAATATAAGTACAGGCTGCACAAAATACAAGGTACTATTACACCAAAAACTGGCCAAAAACTGTTAATAAAAAGCCATTTCAATACAGATTCAAAGCAGTCTGGACTGCACAATATACACTCTCCTTTCAAAAGCCTGCCTGCCTGTCTGCCTGTGTTCGCCTGCCCCCCCTCCACCTCCTCCCCCCCGCGGCTGTACAGTGCTTGGTGCTTCTTTCAAGCTCTCAGCCTAACTAACTAAAAACTGAAATTCCCTAATCTACCTATGTTCTAATGTTCACAGCTAAAAGCATAGTTGTCTGTGTGAACAAATAGAACTGTGTCGCTAAGCTATATTGAGGAGAAAGCTGACAGACGTCCTGCTCTTATGAGACACAGTAGTATAATGTTGTACCGTGTTAGCCATAGAAAGTAGTAGAATAGTGAAGAAATCAGGCGATACCTTTTCAGGCTGAGTATATTTGATGGTGAGCTTTCGAGAGGACTAGCTCCCTTCTTCAGACAAGTTGTTATACATGAAATTGAAAATTCACAGACTTTTTATACACAAATGACATGGACCTTCAAAGGGTCCTAGAATTCTTAAAAATAACAAAATGCAATATAAGCAGAGAAGTCTTTTACGGCAGGTCAAGACATCAACTATCTGGAAACTTGTGAGGCGTGATGGAGGGGTCAGTATTTCTGTGTCTTATCTGTAGCCATCAGATGTAATTTGTGGCCATCACAGTTCACACATAGTTTGACATAAAGCTGGCATGAATATTTAGCCCATTTTGCAGAGTCTGAAATTTTTGCATTAATTTAAATTCTCATTCCTTTCTCTCTCTCTGCGTCTTAAAATGTCCCATTAAAACCATAATTTTCAGATCTTCAATAGAATGGTCATCTCCGGAGAAGTGTTGTGCCACTGGAAGATCAGCTCTGCTGTTATTAATAGTGAATCTGTGTGAGTTCATGCGCTGGCTGAGTCTCTGTCCTGTTTCCCCCACATAAAGGCCTGTGGTCTGACATTGCGCATACATAATCAGATACACCACATTGCTAGACCTGCAGGAAAATGTCCCCCTAATTAGGAGGCCCTAATTCAATTCCATAATGACTTCAATAACTTCCCCCCCACCATCAACCTTAAACTTACCTATTCAGAGAGCAAAATCCACTTTCTGGATTCTACAATACACGTCAAAGAGCACCGGCTACTCACATCAGTGTACCACAAACCCACAGACAGAACGGCCTACCTCAGAAATGACAGCTTCCACCCCACGCACACAAAACAATCCATTATATACAGCCAGGCTATATGGTACAATCGTATTTTGCTTCCGACAAGACAGACCTGGACAAACACCTCCTGGATCTGAGGACAAAATTTCTCCAATTGGGATACAAGCCAAAAGTGACGGACAATCAAATCAGCAAAGCAGCCAACATCAACAGAGACTGTCTGCTCACATACAAAGAGACCCAGAAGGAAGAACGAGTGCCCCTAGTTGTAACCTACAACCCACAGCTGGAGATCCTACGAAAGATTGCCAAGGAACTTCAACCTGTACTACATAGGGACAACAGACTCAAAGACATATTCCCAGTCCCCCCTCTCCTTTCCTTTCGGCAACCACCAAACCTGTGGCGTATTATTGTCCGGAGTGCCCTGAAGGCCCCAACAGAAAATGGCACCTCACCCTGCCTGCAGAACAGGTGCAAGACCTGCAGGCACATCCACACCGCTGTCAGTGTACCTGTCCCACAGTCCCAGCAGGTGCACAGAATTAGGGGGACATTTTCCTGCAGGTCTAGCAATGTGGTGTATCTGATCATGTGTGCGCAATGTCCGACCACAGGCCTTTATGTGGGGGAAACAGGACAGAGACTCAGCCAGCGCATGAACTCACACAGATTCACTATTAATAACAGCAGAACTGATCTTCCAGTGGCACAACACTTCTCCAGAGATGACCATTCTATTGAAGATCTGAAAATTATGGTTTTAATGGGACACTTTAAGACGCAGAGAGAGAGAAAGGAATGGGAATTTAAATTAATGCAAAAATTTCAGACTCTGCAAAATGGGCTAAATATTCATGCCAGCTTTATGTCAAACTATGTGTGAACTGTGATGGCCACAAATTACATCTGATGGCTACAGATAAGACACAGAATTACTGAACCCTCCGTCACGCCTCACAAGTTTCCAGATAGTTGATGTCTTGACCTGCCGTAAAAGACTTCTCTGCTTATATTGCATTTTGTTATTTTTAAGAATTCTAGGACCCTCTGAAGGTCCATGTCTTTTGTGTATAAAAAGTCTGTGAATTTTCAATTTCATGTATAACAACCTGTCTGAAGAAGGGAGCTAGTCCTCTCGAAAGCTCACCATCAAATATACTCAGTTAGCCTGAAAAAGGTATTGCCTGATTTCTTCACTATTCTACTTATGAGACACAGACACACACTGATGCTGAACAGGAAGGGCTGTTCTATGTAAAACGAGGTCATGTGATTTTTACAGCCAATCACAACCATACACATCACAGTAATGACGTCGCACACCCAGCTCACCCTGCTCTATTCTCTAAGCTGATTTGCTGGCTGCCAAAATGACAGGAAGCGCCAAAAATGGTGCGATAGTAATAGATTATGCGCAGATTCTATCCTAAATTATCACGTGATCGGAAAATTCCGATCAACCTAAAAACCGTGCCGATTTCAACTTTGTCGATTATAATTGCTCAACACTACTTGCGGGTCATCTGCCTCATATTCCTCATCTCCATCTACCTCCTCCAGCTGCTCCTGCTCCTCTGCTCCTGTCACCTGGGTAGAAAAAACACTAATTTCACCAGACTTGTGCTCCAATGTCCTCCTCCTCCTCCTCTTCTAGTTCAGTCCCCATCGGACTCATGTGGCTGCGAGATGTAGTCTCCACGTCTCCAGTCCCCTGCCCAGACAGATTTTTCAGCATCTGTTCCAGGAGATGAAGCAGTGGAATGACGTTATTCATCCCGTAGTCCTGGCGACTGACAAATAATGTGGCCTCCTCAAATGTCCTCAGCAAACGGCAGGTGTCATGCATAAGCTGCCACTGGCTGACATCAAAGTTACACAGGGATGTACTCATGTCTGCCTGGATCATCAAAAAACCGTTAATGGCCTCTCTCTGTTCATACAGTCGGTCTAACATGTGCAGGCTGGAATTCCAATGTGTGTTAGGCGAGGCCATTTTGCTGCTGCAGATCGAGAAGGGTGTGCCTGGCTTTGTCGGTATGGATGAAGTGCATGCACAGTTTCATGCCCATTTTTAGAATGTCTTTAAGATCGGTGGAAGACTTCAGGAACCTTTTCACAACCAGATTTAACACGTGTGCCATGCAGGATGGATGCATGGACCATCCCTCCTTGGTGCAGCGCAGACACCATGTTCCTCCCATTGTCTGTAACCATGGTTCCTATTTGCAGTTGGCGCAGAGAAAGCCACACATCGATTTCTTGCTGCATGACGCAGAGCAGTTCCTCCCCTGTGTGACTTTGTTCGCCAAGGCAAGCCAGGTGTAGAACTGAGTGACACCACTCTGCCCTACACATGTGGTATGATGGAGCAGCACTTGGGGAGACTGAGATGGTGGTGGTGGTAGTGGAGGAGGAGGAGGCGACGGACATTGGTGCAGGAGCAGCAGTTTGACAACATGGAGGAGAAAGCGGCGTCTCCTGTCCAAGTTGTTGGTGTGCCTGGGCAGGAAGCACATTCACCCAGTGGGCCAGGACATATACTGGCACTGACCGTAGTTACAGCTCCAGACATCCGCATTGCCGTGCACCTTGGAACAAACCGATAAGCTCAAGGACTGGCCCACCTTCTGTTCTACATATTTGCGGAGGGCCGGGACTGCCTGTTTGGAAAATAAATTACGGCTTGGAACTCTCCACCTCGGCTCGGCACAGGCAGAGTCCACCATTTGGAAAGGGAGGGACTTCAGTACCAACAACTTGGACAGGAGCACGGTCCTGCGTGCTACTGGGCACTGCTGCTGCTGCGGCGGCAGGATGGACCACCACATCTGAGCCACGTTTCTCCCAGGCCACCGGATGGTGACGCTGCATGTGTTGACAGAGGGCCTTGGTTCCAACGTTAGCTCCATGTCCACGCTTCACTTTCTACCCACAGATTCTACATATACCCATATTCTGCTCTTCTGGTGTCTTAGCAAAGAACTGCCACACCGCTGAGTAGCTGATTTTACCGCCAACGCTCTGCACTGAGTGACTACTACCACCGCTGCCTCGCTGAGCCCCTGTGCCGCTACTTTCTTGGACCTTCGAAGTGGGTTTTCTACTCCTTGGCTGATTGGTTCCCGACCTCGCACTGCTGCTACCCTGCTGACTCACAGCCACACTAGCCACTTGCTGTCTGCGCCGCTGCCTGAGGTGTAAGCTGACACCCTCTTCTCCTGACGATGATGAAGCCCTTGCTTCACCTAGCTCCCAAGTGTGGTCGGCTACATCATCATCGATTATTGTTTGATCTTCACTGCTGTCCTCCTCAACGGTCTTCGTATGCAGAGGCTGACCCCTCACAACATGACCTCCCATGCCACTCTCCACATCTATACTATGCCACCTACTGCAAGAAAAAGGGGATATTGGCCCCATTTATTCGCTGCCAAGTAGCTGCTGACTGTCCTCCTCAAATTGTTCATCCTCGTTGTATAGTGGCGCTGAGCCCAGACCACATAGTAGATCTCTTGCTGAGGGAACCGGATGGGACAGTGGCGGGTTGAGGACAGGTGAGGGCCGCTGACCCGCTCCCGGGCCATGCCAACTAAGGGTTGTGTCTGACGTTCCCACCGACTCTTGGCTGGGGTTCTCAGATGTCATCTGGGAGGAAGTGGATGACCTAGTCAACCCATGGGTTGATGGTCAACACACGGCCGCTAGATGACACCGGCAGTTCTGGCCTCACAGAGCAACCCCTGCTGCGACGTCCCCTTACTGTGCTGCGACCTGTGCCTGCTCCAGGAATGTTTGTGCCACTGCTACTCACATGAGAAGAGCCGGCCACCTCTCTGTCTGACATACTGTTTGTTCTAAAATGTACAGACTCTGTTTAATGAAGATATCTGTATATGATAAATATATACTCCCTGGGACATGCACACTGACACCAGCTGTGCTATGCTGACCAGCTCAGAGCACACTATAATTTTGTAAGCTGAGGTCAATCTGACCTCGGGTCAATCGTGCATCTATATTAGTGCATGATTTGAAATTGCTAGATTTGAAAGTGATAGTTTGTAAGTGATCTTGAAGAAATATGACCGAAATGGGACCGAAGTGGGCATAAGGAGTCCAGGAGGAAGGCTTTTCTGTGAGTACCTATCTTTAAATTCCACAACTCATTCACCATGCTCACTAATGCTATCTACCTTGCAGCCATCTCCTTTCTACTGTACCACCCAGTCTCACCCCCTGACAATTCTATCCATATCAGCGCCTCTATCCTCCCCTCACCCATGTATACGATAAGAAGAAGGTTTGTACACAGCGTCCCAGCAGTAAAAATAAGTTTTATACCAGATATAGAATGGCAAGCCAGTATAAGTTAAAAAAAATATAAATTTTTATTGTAATCAAGTAAAATAATAGAAAAAGACATACGTGGTAGCAGTGCAGACCATTCGCCGTACTCCACAGTATGCAGCCGGATGCTCTGTCGGAACAGACCGACGCGTTTCGGTGACGGGCACCTTAATCCTGGTCTGATAGGTAACATTCAGTGAGGGTTTAAATAGGAAGTCGGGCGTAGCCCGTTCAAAAACTTAACCCTTAAAATACCAAACAGGTAAAAATCACAAACATAAAAAACAAATATATGCTGGAGAGTACCGGCTAAACTCACAAACAAAGTATATTAAAAGTAAGCTAATATACCGTTACATTTTGCAGCTAAATTTGGAAAGCAGAGACACACTAATAATGATATAAGATGTCATGTTTTACATTTATCCCATATGGTTGCCGCGTTTTTAAAATAAAAATCCACTTTGCCTCACAATTCAACAATTTTTCCCGCAAGTTGCCTCCCCTAGCATCTATGGAAACTTTTTCTATGCCCATACAACGTAAAGTTGTTATATCACTGCTATGTATTTCTATAAAATGTTTTGATGCAGCGGACATGGTAGTAAACCATTGCGCTTTTTTTGCGTCCGAGATGTGACGTCTGATTCGTGTTTTGAAGGAATTGGAAGTGCAACCAACATATTGGATTTGACAGGTTGTACAAGCTATAATATATACCACATTTTTCGTATTACAATTAATATATTGTCTGATTTTGTAACTTTTTTTAGTAACAAAAGACAAGAAGGTATTTTTGACCTCCATGTGTTTACAAGTAATACAAATCCTGTGTCCACAACAGAAGCAACCGGTGGTTGTGAGCCAAGTATTTCTTGGCATATTGTTTGGACTGAGAAACAGACTTGGGGAGATGATAGAACCTATGTTAGGTGCTTTCTTAGGAATAAATCTCACTCCCTTATGCATTATATTGGACAAACTGGGGTGTGAGTACAAAATCGGGAGATACTTTTTCATAATGCCAACCACTTTATTGTATTGTGGAGAGTATGTGGTAGAAAAAGTAATACCCGAAAAATGATCTTGTTTTCTTTTTCTGTCCATTACTTCATCAGCGTGTGTCATAGATTCAACTTTTTTTCTGGACCATTCTAAATTTTTGTCAGTGTAACCCCTTTGCCTCAACTTATTAAGAACCCATGATTGTTGTACCTCAAAATCTGCATGTAAACTACAATTTCTTTTGGTGCGAATTAGTTCCCCCCTGGGTATATTGCGTGTAACATGATGAGGGTGGCAAGAAGCAGCATGTAAGATTGAATTTTGTGAAGAGGGTTTGACAAAGGGGGTGACTGTAACCCGGTTTCCTATTGACCCATTTAATGTTACGTCCAAAAAGTGTATAGTATTCCCATGGAAGTGATGGGTGAATTTAAGATTCATTGGATTATCATTTATATACTGAAGAAAGTTGGTGACATCATCAGGGGGACCGTCCCATATCAGGAGGAGGTCGTCTATATAACGACCATACCACCTGATATGGGAGGCGAAGACGTTGTTATCAGAGAACAGAAACGTCTCCTCCCATAAACTCATGTAAATATTCGCCAAGGAGGGCGAAAATTTGGCCCCCATTGAAGCCCCGCATAATTGGAGAAAAAATTCCTGGTCAAAGGAGAAAAAATTATGTTTCAACAAAAACTCTGTGGACATAATTAGAAATTCACATAAATTCGGGTCATAATTACTGTGTTTGTGTAAGAAATTCTTTAAACTCATTATTGCCAGCTCATGGGGAATGGAAGGGTATAACCCAATGACATCACATGTCAACCACAAAAAATGTTTGTCCCATGTCACCAATTCCAGTTGTAACACCACCTGTTTGGTGTCACGTATAAATCCTGGGATATGGGGAATAAGTGGTTTCAAGTGATGGTCAACCCATGCCCTAGTTTTTCAGAGAAAGAATCAATACCTGACACTATTGGTCTGAGAAGTGGTGGGAAGAGATTCTTTTTTTTTTAACATAATTTTTATTGAATCTTTCATGCCATACGTACAACATTGGGTTCAGCATTTTTCAAATCGTTAGCTATTTCACAGTGTTTCAACAGTTGCTCCGTATTACAACATGTTAGCATCTTATGGCAAAGATTCATTTTTCATTATATTTTAACAAAACATAACACAATTGACTCGTTAAACATAAGTGTCGTCTATAAAGCATCACCTAATGTAATTATAAGATTTGACAGTGTGTAGACTGATTGTTACTAATGGTTATCTAACTTCAAACCGAACTTAGAACCTAAAAACCAGCAGTTGTCGCACAGGCTCTTCCCCTCCCTTTACACACGTGGCCTCCCCATGATATGAGCGGTGATATGCACCCCTCTTTATGACATCCAGCGATTCCATGCCATACATCATTTGGTTAGATGATGTTTGTGGTATGTAATCATTGATCCCCTTATTTATACTATTTAGGCAGCAATCAGCTCTATCCGTATGATATTGTGATCGGTCTGGGCGATCCCATGTGACTTCCAGAACCGCGGTCGGTTGGACCCGTCCAGATTGTCTCAGACCCGTCAACATAGGCCAGCAGTAGGAGAGAAGTCAGCAGGCTTCAGATTTCCGGTTGTCCAACTGTGTCTGAGGCGCCTATAGGGTCCTCCCCGTCTAATTGTTGCTGTAAGTACCATGTGGTGGTGCCGAAGCACCTGAGTAAAGCTTGTTTTGTTGATAGGGACAGGGTATTAATAACTGGGCCCCATAACTGGAAGAATTTTCTAGTTCTCTTTTCTTTTTGTTGCGCGGCCTCCACCCAGTCCATCCTCAACAGGAAATGACACTTCTCCAGGAATAAGTCCATAGACGGACCTTCTGGTTGAAGCCATCTATGGAGGATGGCTTTTCTAGCCACTGCGGCCAGTACGTAGAGCAAGTGCAATCTCCTGCCATTGATGTGATCCGCTCCCTCCACCCGTCCAAATAGCGCCCAGGAGGCCGAAGGTACGAAAGATGGTAATCCTATTCGTTTGCTGTAAGTTACAATTTTTTGCCAATACGTCTGGGCTACTGGGCACTCCCAGAGGCAGTGATACAGATCCGCCTTGGGTGAGGCACATCTGAAGCAGGCGTCTGAGGTGTAGATTCCCATTTTGAAACCCCTTATAGGGGTGAGATATGCATTGTGTGCAACTTTAAGTTGCATCTCTATGTATCTGGTCGAGGGAAGATATTTATGAGCCATTGATGTGGCATTTAAGATGAGTGCCGGTTGTAGTGTTGAGTCCCGTTCCGCCCATTTTGTTAATTGTGTGCAGGCCTGAGTGTGATCTCCGATATTCTGTAAATATTTATATATGGTGGAAAGGAGTGCCTTTTTGGTAGGTGGATTCAGTATGACCTCCCCAAATGTGGGGTCCCAGTCTCTGGCTGTCATCGATCCCATTAGCTCCCTGCAGTAGCTAGTTGCCTGCATATAGTGAAAAAAAGGGATAGTCAAGTCTGGAAATATGTTTCGGAGTTCTGCATAGCTATACGGGATATGGGTTGCTGGGTTTATCCACTGTTCTACCCTGCAGAGTCCCTGCCTGTGTAGTTGTGTGAAAAACCTATGTGGCCTACCCCCTTGGAAGTCCGGGTTTTGCATTAGGGTTTGGTATATAGAGCATGTGGGCGATAAGCCCCCGAGTTGCCTTATTTTGTTCCAGGCCCGCCAGATTGGCATGAGCAATGTGTTGCTGTGTACATCATGTGGGATGGTGGCAAACGGCGAGTGGAGAAAGTTTATGAGCGAGACCTCTGGTTCAAACAGGGCATCTAGTGAGCTGTATGTGAACACTTCATCCCCTTTTGCCCAGTCTGAGAAATATCGCGCCAGGGCTGCTAGATTGTAAAGGCGGACACTCGGCATACCTAGGCCCCCACTTGACTTTGGTAGTTGTAGTATGTGTAAAGGGATGCGTGCGCGGCCTCCTCCCCAGATGAAGCCGCGGTATAGCCTAGAGATGATTTTTTCCTCTTTTGGTCGTAAGTACAGCGGCAACATCTGGAAGAGGTATAATAAGCGGGGAAATTCCTTCATCTTGAGGAGGTTCACTCTTCCCATGAAGGTAAGAGGGATATGCTCCCACTTCTTCAGAGTCAGTTGTAGGTTCGAGATTTTTATGTGTCTTCGGCAAAGAATGTATAATAGGAATTTTGGGGTGTGGATTGTGAAGTTGTTCCGCCAGGTATGGAGTTAGAACCCCCATTGCAATCCCATCGTCCAAAAGTTTTTTCAAATTTTTTTGGAACGCTGTAGTGGGGTTGTTTTTCAAAGGTCTATAAGTAGTGGTATCATTCAACATTTCCAGATTTAATTTTCTGTAAAGACCTGAATCTAATACCACTACGGCACCCCCCTTGTCCGCCATCCTCACTATTATATGTGAATTGTTTTTGAGTTGTTGTAAAGCTGTTCTTTCTTGCGGTAATAGATTGTGGTTATACCTGTCCTGGATGTCGTCCAGGGAATCCGAGAGCGAGATGAGATCTCGCTCTACACATTCCTGGAAGACATCCAGGATCTCGGGGCGAGACTGTATGGGATAAAAATATGGGTTAGGCAAGGAAAATTTGGCAACATTTGTAGTATCAATCCGGCTTTCACTTTGTAATGACCTGAGTTCAGTTAATGTTTTCAAGTCCCTGAATGTTACTGGAACTTGAACTGGTGTTTGATTCGTTGTGGTATATGTCTCTATTGGAAGGGCTGTGTCAACATCTACTGAGTCCAGATCTTCTTGCTGCATAGCAAAATGATGTTTGACAGTAAGAAGTCGGGCAAACTTGTTTACATCCTTGATAGTCCTGAAAACATCTAGGGAATTGGTGGGTGCAAAGTTCAGCCCTTTGGACAATACCTGCTCCTGTGCTTGGGATAAGATGGTTGCTGACAGGTTCAATACCGGGGTCTCCGTTGTTTCCTGTTGGAGGAGCGGTAATTGCGACCTCTTCTTGTGTTTACGCCCGGCACGCCTTGGTTTCCGTCTAAAAAAGGAGGGTCAAAAGGTCTTGCTCCTGAACGGGTTGCCTCAAGGTATGCCCTTGTATTCATACGTGGGTTGGACAACGGCGTAATGGGATCATAGTTGGTATGAAGATTATCCATGAGGTCGTCAGCAGTAGATGTAGAAGACTGTTCCGGCGAAGTTTCAACATCAGAGAAACTAACATGTCTATCTCTCGCTATAAGGATAGATTAGTATTTTAAGTATGGGTCTGGAATATTCTTCTTTGTTGGTCAA